>QEPC01005272.1:649382-717573 GCA_003113815.1 Sphenodon punctatus
GCAGAGGCTGCATCCGTACGTCTCCGGCCCGGACCTGGCCTCCCTCATCCATGCCTTCGTCACCTCGAGGCTGGACTATTGCAACGCGCTCTACGTGGGGCTTCCCTTGTTCAGAGGCTGCAGCTAGTGCAGAATGCGGCGGCCCGGCTCCTTTTGGGGACATAACACCTGTGCTCCGGACTCTGCACTGGTTGCCGATAGCGTGCCGAGCCAGGTTCAAGGTTTTGGTGTTGGTCTATAAGGCCCTTCATGGTCTGGGCCCCTCGTACCTCAGGGACCGCCTCGCCCTCCGCGACCCAGAGTGGCTCCTTTGGTTGGCCGAGGGTGCCTTCTTGGAGGTTCCCCACGTTAAGCGGGGGGCCACAATGGAGAGGGCATTCTCGGTGGCCGCGCCGCGCCTTTGGAACTCCCTCCCGGAGGAAGCTCGCCTGGTCCCAAGCCTTTTGACATTCTGGCGAAGTTGTAAAACCTGGCTGTTCACCCAGGCCTTTGGGGAGGGGGGGATGGGGGGTTAGAGGGTTTTTATCTCCCTTACCCTATTTATTGTTTTACGGTGACCCCCGGCCCTGTTTAATACTTGGAATATTGTATTCTGAAATGTTATAATTGTTTTAAATGTTTTTATATATGTGATTACTTTTTCTTGTAAGCCGCCCCGAGCTGTTTTAGGAGGGGTGGGGTAGAAATTTAATAAATAAATAAATAAAATAAATTTTTTCAGAGTGCATTAAGTCTGTAATTTACATGTATACAAACTGTATACAGTTCATACAATGAAGTTAAGAAAGTGAGTTTAGACAACATTATACAATTGGTTGTACAGAATGAAGTTCTGTAAAAAGAGACAATGCACTCTGAAAAAATGGTTCCTTGTCGAATTATGATGATAAATTAAAATTTAATAATGGAAAAATGTGAAAGTTTAGTTATTGATAAAAATGAGTAAAAGTATGTATGGTAAGGAATTAAGTACATATATAACATAACATGTATGTTGATGAGGATAAAATATTAAATATTCCTCAAATTCTGTAATTTCTATGTTTTTTTGGCATTCATGTTTTGTAGAAATGTATTTATTTATTATTTATTTTAAACATTTGTTAGTCGCCCCCCATGCCTACGGCATCCCGGGGCGACATACAATTCAATTAAATAAAACTTGTTCAATAAAACAATTCAATTCATAATAAATAGCAATTTTTAAAAACTCTTAAGAACACAATAATATAAACCAACAGGTTGGGAGAATAAAATGAAAATAAAAATAAAAACAATGTATGGAGTGGAATGTGTTTTGAATTGTAATTGTACTGAATTTGGGTTTTTTTTTTTGTATTTTAAGAAAACTCTTGTGCATTTAATGTTTTTTTTAAACTTACATTTTTTGGTTTGGTGAATCATTACTTGGCTTGGTGATTTAGAAACATTTGGTTTATAGACTGTTTCTTTCTCCAAGTGATTCTGCTACGGTTATAATTTGTAAAGATGCACGAGTTCACGTTCAGCATGTGAGAGAGGGAGAGACTGATAGAGTATTCATTTAGAGTGCCCCCTTGATTCTGGGATTCATTCCACCTGTTCTACCAACATAACCGGAATTTGTTGACCTGGGGGCATTCTGAAAACCTATCTATTACAGGTATTATGAGGAGGGATGTGATGGTAGGCTGCCTGTGATTTGAAGTGTAGAGAGAATTTATTTATTTATTCTGACCATTTTTCTTGAAATGCCCTTCAGTAGGAGGTTCCTGCATTCTATGCGGTTTTGTAGGTTTTCACTGTGGATGCTTATCCACGTGTTGTATTTACTTTGCCTCCATCACAATTGTAATAAGTACCTTATGTTAATGATGTTCAGCCTCACAATGGGTGCAACCACATGAGACGTCGACTACGCTTTGGGCAGCCTTACTCCACACTGGCAGCTGCCAGATGATCCATCTGCTTTGTGGCTGGGTGGGCAGCTAGCTGATATGTGCTGTGTCCTCGGCAAAAGGCTGAGGATGTAGCGTATAGCAGCCTTACCCAAAACGGGGTAAGGCTGCTCCAGGTGTGGCAGCTTGTCTGCCCCGTCGCGCTGCGAGGTCTGCTGCGGGGCTTTGAGCAGTGGCTGCTCACTCCAGTCCCGTGTGGTCATGACCGGGGGCAGGATAGGGATGAGGGAAGGAGGTGGGGCAGGGCCAGTCACTACTTGTATGGCTGGTTCCTTGGACTGCCCCACACTGTGGCTGTAACAGTGGTCCTCTTTTCTGGCTTCCCGGCAGGGGGCCTAACTGTTTGTCCTGCTCCCCACGCTGACCCCACAGTGTGGCGGCTGCGCTTAACCACCATGGAACCACGTGTGGATCCGGTGCTCTGCAGCTTATGTGGCTACACCCAAAGTCCCTGTGAAGTAAGGAAGTACTTCCCAGTTTTACAGGTAGGAATTGAGGCACAGGGTAAATAAAGTTACACAGGAAATCTGTGGATAAGCAGGGAACTGAACCTAAATCTCCTGAGTTACATCTCCTAAATCTCCTGAGTGCATTATATACTAAGTCTGCATTCACTTACCATCAGCTGTTTGCCAAGCATCCCCTGAGGCTTGTCTCCTTGCCGCTGCTGTCTCGCCTCTGGAGGGTCCCGCGGAGCACCTGCGGAGAGCACGGAGAGTGGGGGTCATGGGGTAGGGAAATTGACACTCTTTCCACCCTCCCCCCCCTTGCCTCGGTGACCGGAAGTGCCCGAGGGGCAGTTAAAAAGAACTGACTGGCGGCTGCACTCGAGCGCTGCATTCACTTACCATCAGCTGTTTGCCAAGCATCCCCCGAGGCTTGTCTCCTTGCCACTGCTGTCTCGCCGCTGGAGGGTCCCGCGGAGCACCTGTGGAGAGTACGGAGAGTGGGGGTTGTGGGGTAGGGAAATTGACACTCTTTCCACCCCCCCCCTTGCCTCGGCGACTGGACGTGCCCGAGGGGCAGTTAAAAAGAACTGACCGGCGGCTGCGCCGCAGGCCGCAAGGTGGTGGCCGCGAGCCAAAGGGCCGCGGCCCAAGGGTGCGGCCCTTTGGGGCCCTTGGGGGCCCTTGGGGTCCGGAGGTGGGAGCGGGGGAGGGGGAAGTTCTTTTGGGGGAGGGAAATAGAGGGGGAGGTTAGTAGAGTGTGTGTTATTTTGTATAAATATGGATAAAAAGATGAGGCGGGGGGGGGTTACGTAAAACTGGGGAGAGGGCTTGTTTGGGGCCTTTTCCGGCTGTGCGGGGAAGGGGGTCGGGGAGGGCGAAGTTGGGGACTTCTTTTGGAGAGATTGGGGAAATTGGAGGGAGGGATAAAAAAGGGGTGGTTTTGGAGGAGAAGCAGATGGGGGCAGCTTTTCAGCCGAACTTGTATACCCCTGGTGGAAATGAGAAGAGGAAGGTTATGGAGGGGGCCTCTTTGACAGTTAGGGAGTATGATAATCGGGGTGTGTCTTTTGGTTGTGTTCCTTGGGTAGGGTTGGGGATGGAGGTAGGAGATGAGGAGGAGTCAGAGGAGTTGTATATGATCGCTGATGTAGGGTTGGTGGGACCACCTCCCCCTGGTGAGAGAAGGGTGAAGGTGGTCAGGTTCTCCCTGGTGGCAGCAGGGGATGGTTTGAATGAAAGTGGGACCTACCCCGTTGTGGTCGGGGAGGTCATGGAGTAGGATATCAGCTGAGTCATATGGGGGGGTGTATCTTCTTGAAATTGTTTTTTGTGAATGCTGTAAATTGTATATTATGTTAGAAATTGTGTATACTGACTTTGGGTCCCCTGTGTGGAAAAGACCCAGAATGTAGTACCTTGTTGTAAGCCGCCTCAAGTCCTTTGGGAGAGAGGCGGGGTATAAATAAAAGTGATGATGATGATAAGTCCTCCTTTCCTAGCAAAATTAATGCCTAATTTTGGGGTAGATACTGGAGTTGCAAGTGTTGATTATTGGGGTAGATACTGGTGTTGCAAGTGCTAATTATTGGAAGTGGCATAAACATTTCTTACTTGTTAGTTTGGTTAATCAAGTTCCTCTGTGACAGCCCAAGCATTCTACTTTTCTCTTTTGCTGTATTGGTAGCAAATATATAATTTGTAAATATATAATTAGGCATTTGATAGCAATTACACTTCTTCTGAACTTGAAAGAAATATCCAATCAATCCCTATAATAGGAGGGCTGATGCTGCAAGAATCCATTGATTTTCTCCATCTGTTGATAGAAGTCTCTCCAGAGGTTCTCGTAGGTTCTCCATTATTGGAGATTTTCCAAATGAGGCTGGACAACTGAGCTGTAGTCATCCTGTATCCAAGCAGGAGTTTGGACTAGATGACCTTCAAGATCATTTTCAACTCTTATTCTAAGTGTTTTCTTGGGTTAATATTATTATGAAAAAAATTACCGTTTCTTTTGCCAAACTGTCGTCCCATTCCATTTTTCTAAACACCACTCTGTAATTTTTATTTATTTCCAGAGTATGAAGGGAAAAAGTAAAAGCAGTCATGACTTGCTGAAGGATGATCCACATCTAAGTTCAGTTCCTGCTGTTGAAAGGTTATTTTATTACTTAAAAAACTAAGTGTGTTTCTATTTGCATATAATGTATCTCATTGGAACCATGCAGTTTTAATTTTTTTTATTATTTTCAGTACAAACAGTATACACAAATATACAAAGTATTTGTTTATGAAGTTCAACAAACACAGTATAGAGAGTGGTGGTGTAGTGCATAAGGTGCTGGACTTGGATGTGGGAAGCCAGGGTTTGAATTCTGCCCTAGCCATGAACTTACTGGGTGGCCTTGGGCAAATCACAATCTCTCAGCCCCTCATCTGTAAAATGGGAATGTGTGTGCATCTGTCTTTCCCTGTGATCCCCTCACCCATGTCCATCTTAGATGGCAGGGACCTGTCTCTGAAAATCTGTGATTGTAAATTGCTGCATACATCTAGTAGTGCTATAGAAATGATTAGTAGTAGTAATTAAATAGTTGTTCTTCATGTCCTAAGAGCATTATTTGTGGACTTGGAGCTCAGTTTTGAGACTTTCCCTTTGGGATTCTTTTGAACCAAAGTTTTAATGAATGATCATTTTTTAGATAAAACGCAGTTTGAAAAACTATGTATTGTGAAATTATGTGTGATTAGTAGAACAGTATATTAAATCATGATCTATGCCAATTTTATCAATGACCTAATAAGGACTCTTGGAGACTTCTTTACTTGCTGGTGAATACAGTAGGTAAGCTGGAGACTTGGAGGTTAGAAATTGAGAGAGCAATAGACAAAAGAAAAGAGAAAGAGATCCCAATTTCAGAAAGAACTTTGGTGAAATCCCAACACAAGAAATGGGCAAGGGAAAGCCAGCACAGGTGCTAACCAGTCATAATAAAGGTTCTGTAATGTTTTGTACTTAAGGTCATAGTGATCTGTCTTGCTAGTAGAAGTAGATGGCGTTTTCTTACATTTCACTCTGATATACTTGATGATCAAAAAACCAAACCACCACACAGGACACATTTTGTTTCCCAGTATATTCCAATCAATATATATCTATATCTTGATTACTATACTACCCTAAGGAACTACCTTTTAAAATGTGTTCATATATACATATTAAATTATAATACTATAAAATCAGCATTTTTTTCCATCCTCTCTTCCCCCCCCCCCCCCCCTGTGACTGGGTGGGCTATCTCCATACCATCTTCTTTTCAGTTGTCTATGGTGATCTTCATTTGAGCCAGAATGACACAGGTCATCCATCTTTCCAGAAACCATATATATTGCTGAAGCTCTGAAAAGCTTGAGACATACATAATAATGGAATGTATCCCGTACAGCACAGAGTTCCGTTAATGACCTAGCCAGGGATCAGGCTTTCCTAACTAGTGGTTTATGACAATCAGTGGTTGGGAAAATATATGATCATCAGATACCATAGTGGTGAGCATGGTATAAGTACTTTGATCAGTGGAACTCTGCAAATCATGTCAGAAAGGTAACAAGTGACTGACAATTTTTCTTCATTTAAATAATGATCTCATGAGTCTGAACTGGTTCAAACTATGTTAGTGTTAAGAAACTGCTGTCTTATGTGGGCTATTTCTTTTCTTGTAGTGAAAAGGAAAATAAAAGGAGTGATTTAGATGAGGTAAGTGGTATTTCTTTGTAAATGGTGAACTGAATTACCTGTCATTTTTCATTACTGCATGTAATGAACTTATTTATACTATTTTTAAAAAATAGAGATGTATTAAAGTTAATATATATTTGCGCCATTCCAATGGGACACTTAAGAACATAAGAAGTGCCATACTGGGTCAGACCAATGGTCCATCTAGCGCAGCATCCTGTCTCCGACAGCGGTCAATCACAGTGGCTTGGGAGAAGCACCCAACAGGTCACAATGGGGGATCCATTCCCTGTTGTTTTCCCCTAGCTCCTGTCACGTTTCCTGATCCTGTCAGGTCCATTAGCAGCTATTAGCCAATCTTCCAGAAACTTGTTCAAGCCTCTTTTAAATTCAGCTATAGTACTGGCCCTTACCACAGCCTCTGGCAGTAGATTCCATCACCCAATTATATGCTGAGTGAAAAAATATTTTCTTTTATTGGTTTTAAACTTGCCACCCATGAGTTTCATGGAGTGTCCCCTAGTCCTAGTACTAGCTGAGAGGGTAAATAACTGTTCCTTGTTTATTAGTTCCACACCACTCATGATTTTATAGACCTCTATCATATCTCCTCTCAGTCGTCTCTTCTCCAAACTGAAGAGCCCCAACCTACCAAGCCTCTCCTCGTACGGGAGCCCTTCCATGCCGTTGATCATTTTGGTTACCCTTCTCTGTAGCTTTTCTAGTTCAGCTATGTGTTTTTTGAGATGGGTCGATCAGAACTGCACACAATATTCAAGGTGCAGTTGCACCATTGATTTGTATAGAGGCATTATGTTTGCTTTTTTGACTGCTGCTGCACACTGTGCTGTGGATTTCATTGTATTGTCCACAACCACCCCCACACCCAGATCCTTTTCCTGAGTGGTAACTCCTAGCTTAGTACCCAGCATTGTGTATGTATAGTTTGAATTATTTTCCCCTACGTGCATCGCTTTGCACTTGTCCACATTAAATCTCATTTGCCATTTAGATGCCCAGGCACTCACCATCGTAAAATCCAGTTGCAGTTCCTCACAGGCTGTTCGTGTTTTAACTACCTTGAATAACTTGGTGTCGTCTGCAAATTTGATCACCTCACTCTTAATACCCTTTTCCAAATCATTAATTAATACATTAAACAGCACCGGTCCCAATACAGATCCCTGAGGCACATCACTTTTTACATCTCTCCATTGTGAAAACTGACCATTTAGTTCAACCCTTTGCTTTTTATCTTTTAACCAGTTTTTGACCCATAGTAAGACACTACCTCCTATCCCATGACTTTTTAATTTTCTCAAGAGTCTCTCATGAGGGACCTTATCAAATGCTTTCTGGAAATCCACTTACATCAAATATAAGTATTTTTGTGCTCCTCTAGTTCTCTTTTTGTTTTGTTAGATTAATCTCTGTTTAATGCAGTTCAATCTTCTTCCATTATTTCCCACAGTACTGAAAGCACTTATGTGAATGCTTTTCATATACATACATTTATCCCTATGTTGTCCTTGTCTGTGTTTTTAGGATGTTTACTGAAAATGTCAGTCTTTTTAGGATTGAAGTTGTAGTGTAGCATATAACACAAATATATACATGTACACACACGCATGTGTATATGTCTGTACTTGCACAGTAAATAGTAGGGACAATTGGCTTTGGCCACAAGTGAGGTTTTGATGTTTTAAAACATCAAAAAACCAGAGTAATTGGAAATCAATAATTTACTTATTTGTCTCTAGTACAGTACTCTAGTACTGTTAAATACATTTAATTCCTTTTATCATAGTGCTTATTCTTTGGATCAGGAGTCAAGCCAGTTTACTTGTTTGTAAAGTGCCTTGTTCATATACAGTTGATGCTGTAAGCAATACCATCATGTACTATTAGGGAGGTGCCTCAGCATCTACATTGGCTACCGCTAGCTTCTTGGGGGACAATTCAGTGTGCTGGTTTTGACCTAAAAAGTAGGGCCAGCCCCAGGCATGCGCCACATATGCGGCTGCACATGGCCCCGCACCCAGCTGGGGCCCCGCACTTGCCTGGTTGGGCAGCAGACTGCAGCTAGCTTCTCCCCCAATAAGCTCCCCCAATAAGTTCTTCTGCCTCCCCTCCCTGGTTCCAGACCCCATCCCTCACCTGCCTCTCCCTCTTAGGAGGGCTGCAGCAGCAGCAGCTGAGTCACCAGATCGGACTGGGACATAACGCTGTTTGTTTACAAACAGCTCCTCCCCATGTGCTGATCAGAAGGTTGCTACCTTGTAAAGAAGGTTCTTCGAGATGACTCCCAACATTCTCACAACTGGGTTGTGCATGCTCACCCTATTCAAATAATAGACCATGTGATGGTCTCGAGCTCCTCTAGTATAAAAAGCACTGACTCTCCCCCTCAGAATGACAGTTCCTTCCAACCCTTTCTAGAAATATAAGAAAAGAATTCCATGCGGGGCTGGAAGGGTGGGTGTTGTGAGAATGTTCGGAGCCATCTCAAAGAGCCTTGTTTACAAGGCAGCAACCTTCTGTTCTTCTTTGAGTGGCTCGTCACATGATATTTTTACATGACTCCGCTGGGTGGAGAGTCCGTGGGCGTGTCAGTGCATGGACATCCCCACTCACCCACCACTCATCCACACCCACATAGTAACCACCGTTTCCCCTGGTTGCTCCTTGCATGGGGACGGTGTGTGTGTGTGTGTGTGTGTGTGTGTGAATGGAGATGCGTGTTAGGTGGGTGCGCACGTACCCCCACTCACCATGGGCGTGTGCACCACGTCGTTCACACGGGGCTCCCCCACCCATGAATACACAGAAATCTGCATGTTCATGGCTGAGAGAGGCCCGTGTAACAAGGGCTACATTCTCACAACTGTCTTATTTATACACTATCTTAAGTAGGAATTTAGGATTAAAACAATATCTATTCTGTCTTGGAAAATAAATCTGCAAATATGGTTCTGAGATTATTGTGGCTGCTATTTCGCTAACTCTTCTTAATGAAGTTATTGCCAACAGGAATGCTGTCTTTAAACCTGCACCTCATAACCAGTTCATTTGCGCCCCCCATATAATCAATTCATACTGCCCCGGGGGCACAAATTAAATGGTTATGGGTGGGGGCAGTGTGAAGTGATTATATGGGGGTGGGGGCGCAAATGAACTGGTTATGGGGTGGGGGCAGCATGAACTGATTATGGGGGCACAACTGAACTGGTTATATGTCTCTTTTCATGGCATAATGCACTTAATAAGCTAGCTACATTTTGGGTGTCTAGAAAGTATGATAACAGCACCTCTGGACTGGTCGCACCGCATGCGTGCACAAGGCACAGGTGGCACCGACAGCAAGAAGCAACAGACCCTGAAGGCCAGACTGGCTAAGCTCACCCCCTCCTCCAGTAAGGCAGTGGATGCAGTCAGTCTCTCTGTGCCTGCCTCCCTGCCCGCCCGGCTGCCCCTGCAGTGGAACCACTCCTAGGGAGTGGTGGTAGATTCTCGGCTGGGGAGGTTGGGGCAGGGGGGGAAGTATTGGGAGGCCGTGCTTCTCCATGGTTGCTTGGAGTGGTGGAGAATGGGAATCCTTCCTGTCCAGAAGGCGTAAGTGTTATGTAAATGTATATATTTGCGTAATTAGGCAGGGCCTAATTATGCAAATTAGGCCCTGCACCAAGACTTCGCACATGGCCTCACAAACCCTGGGGCCGGCCCTGCTAAAAAGCCCTAAGCATCCTGAGCCCCACATATGTGAAAGAGCACCTCCTCCTTTAAGACCCATTGTGGCCTCTGAGGACAGCTGAGAGTGTCTGTATCATCTGCCCATCAAGTTCATACAGCAAAGCCCAAAGCCTGTTTATCTTCCAGAGGCAAAGTAAAACTTTCTTATTTGGCACGCAGGGATAGGGTTTGGGGAAGTTTGGGACAACAGGTTTTAATTGGTTGAGCTATTGGAAAAGGACAGGATAAAAATTTAAATAAATACCATTTGCAGACCCAGCAAGGATAGGCCCAGAATAGGCAATGGTAGTGTGAGTTTCCCCAAATTTCTTCACCAAAATTCCTTAGCTATATGACTCTTGAGATAAAATGTTAACTCAGTCTCTATGCCAATTCATTCCTTGTATTTCTGTTGTACCACTTGTAATGTGAATGCTCGGCTACCAGGATTTGTATTGAAACCCAAACCATTTTCAGTATTTTGGGATCAAAATATATTGATTAATAATTTTTAATTCTATGCATGTATTATTGTATTTTAAGCAACTCCAATCTTTTCATAGTGTGGGCCATTTGATAGATCTTGTGAACTACTTTTTCTTATAAAGATATTCTCCATGCTTTAAAGTATTTGGAATTCTCTTATATAAGTAATACGTGGTCTTGTTGGCCACTTCTCCTCCCAATCAATAATTTTATTGAGCCCTAGCTTTTGCCATCACTCAAAAATAAAAGTTAAAGACATTATACTTGACATCCATACACAGTTATCATTGCAACAGAAATACCTTAAGTTAAAACAAAAACAAATGTGTAGCATAAAACATACATAAATCTTTCAAACAAAGACAATCCATCTACATTTAAAAGCATGTTCAGCTTCTAATCAATAAAACCACATTACTTTGTCACCCATCCAAAAACTCTGGCCCAAGAGTGAGATCCAGTAGTGAGATACAAGAGTGAGATACAATAATAATTTTATCTAAAAGTACAAAAATAGGAATTAAAACAAAATTTAAATAATCTGGGGGGGAAACAACACCCTTAGTTTTTCTCCTGATTACTACCTCTTTTAAAGCAAAAATCACAAGATTTACTACTATGCTAGTTTCCTTTTGAGAGAATAACCAAAGTATTCTCTCACGCTTAGTTAAGTGTCTTAGCATGGATTGACTGACAGGTAAATATGCTTCCCTAATCTCATTAAACCGAGGGCAATCAAACACACAGTGTATAATATCTTCAGATACACCCGTTCCACATACACAAAGTCTCAATTCCCTAGGAATATGGTTCCTTCGACCTTCCAAAATGGTCAAAGGCATTTGCTCCATTCAGAGCCTACCCAAAGCCATTATTAGTTTTTGATTTAATTCAACTGATAAATATTTTTCAATTCCCAATTCTGTTTTCCATAAACTATATAATGGAGCCACATGCCTGTGCCAGGATGCAGCGAAATCATCCTGCCAGGAAATATCAGAAAGTCTTTGTGAAACAAAAGCCTTTTCCATTGGAGTAAAAAGTGTGCAATTGTCACTAACATAATAACCCAAGCCAATCAACTTAAAAGTGTGAATCACAAACTTTAACCAAGGTGATTGTTGGGAACTAGCACAATTATTTTCCTCTATATAACACATTTTGGAATATCTTAGAGGAGAGTAAGCATTTTACACCAGTACGGTAAAAGCCTTGTCGTTAATTTAGTTATCAGATTATTCATTCTGGACTCAAGCCTAAAAAAAACTGCTGGCATAGAAGGGGAAAATCTGAGCAGACCCTGCAAAAACTTACTTTGAAGGCTATTAATATCATCATCTGCCACAAAGCATAAGTAATACATGGTCTTGTTGACCACTTCTCCTGCCATCCAAAATAGCATAACAGAGATGTGGCAACTACAACAGTTATATATGTAGAAAAGTAAAATGAAGGAAGTGTGTATTTTTTTGCCATATTTGAATGCCTTTTAGGAAAAGGAAACAACCAGTCTCAGCACTATGTTACTCACCAGCTCTTTAGCTAAGTGTATATATAGTCCTGAAAATCTTGCATTCTGCATTGGTCCTACCTCTTTTTATCTTTTGAGTAGAGTCTTAAACCTATAAAAGACATAAGAACATAAGAAGTGCCATACTGAGTCAGACCAATGTTCTGTCAAGCCCAGCATTCTGTCCTCCGACAGTGGCCAATCTCGATTGCATGGGAGAAGAACCAACAGTCACAATGGGCAATCCATTCCCCGTTGTTCACTTCCAGCTCCTGACAGTAAGAAGTTCATCCCGTAAGCTACTTGGTTAATAGCCATTAATGGACCCGCTCTCTAAGAACTTATCCAGGCCTTTTTTAAACCCAGCTATACTACTGGCCTTGACAACTTCCTCTGGCAACAAATTCCATAGGTTAATTATGTATTGATTGAAAAAGTACTTCCTTTTATTTGTGTTAAATCTGCTGGCAGCTAGTTTTATGGAGTGTCCCCTAGTTCTAGTACTATTTGAGAGGGTAAATAACCCTTCCCTATCTTCTCGTTCCATACCACTCAAGATTTTATAAATCTCTATCATGTCCCCTCTATCATGTCTTCTCTTCTCTAAGCTGAAGAAACCAGCTTGTCAAGCCTCTCTTTGTACGGAAGCCATTCCATACCCTTTATCATTCTTGTTGCCCTTCTCTGTACCTTTTCTAGTTCAGCTATGTCTTTTTTGAGATGAAGAGACCAGAACCGCACACAATATTCCAGGTGTGGTCGCACCACTGATTTGTATAGAGGCATTATGACCTCCCCAGTTTTATTCTCTATCCCTTTGCGAATAACCATTGTATAATACATTTATTATTATGTGCAGCCACATGGCGGATACATACATCCGATACACATGGCCGATGCAACACAAATTCATACATAAAAACATATATAAATGTCATATATCATATGTTACATATGTCCCCTACCCCAAATCACAGATCATGTTATGTGCAAAGGGTGGGGAGAGAACAACTTTAAACGCACGGTAGCACATCTCTCAGCAAAGATGGCCACCTGTTTAGTCCTGTGGGAATCCTGATCACCGAGGAGGAACATAGGCTGTCTAGTTATTGTCCAACCCTCCCCCTATGCCTATACCCAACCACAACCCAGGACGGAGGTGATCATACAAGGAGCACCGTAGGAGATAATGATCAAGATCCTCTATTTCCTTCCCACATGGGCAACGCCTCTCCTCCAATGGGGTCCCAAAGCACAGCCGTTTTTAACGTATGTAGCCTAAGAGTGCTAAACCTATATTTCAGGTTGGGATCCATATGGGAGTATAAATACGAAGCTCCGGTCCGAAGGGGCATAATATATTTGTAGAATGGCGCCAGCCTAAATACTGTGGCCACAGCCCTAAACTGTTGTCTATCCATGTCCAGGATACGTAACTTTAATAACCCTATGACTTGCCTACTAGTGGCGTTCTGGAAAAAAAGCTCAGAGAAACCCAGCCACGCTAGCCGGCTAGCCACCCCCAAGCACCAAGGGTCACACCCCACTTCCTCAGTGACTTTTTCGACCCAAGTGTGTTCAAGAAGGGAGCCCTCTGGCGCATCGCACAATTTTGCCCAGAATGCCAGAAATCTCATGTCCACTAGAGCTGTCAAAGAGGGACAACCTATCTCCTTTGCGAATAACTCCTAATCGTCTGTTTCCTTTTTTGACTGCTGCTGCACATTGGGCTGAGGATTTCAATGTATTGTCCGCAATCACTCCCAGATCTTTTTCCTGAGTGGTAATTCCTAGCATTGTGTACTCATAGTTTGGGTTATTTTTGCAAAGTTTGGGTTTTTTTCACTTTGCACTTCTTCATGTTAAATCTGGATTACTGCAACACGCTGTACGTGGGGCTGCCCTTGGTGACGGTTCGGAAGCTGCAACTGGTGCAGAATGCAGTGACCCGTTTTTTGACAGGGATGGGCCGTAGGGAGCATATAACACCAGTGCTCCAAGCACTGCACTGGTTGCCTATAGCGTTCCAAGCCCGATTCAAGGTGCTGGTTTTAACCTTTAAAGTCCTATACGACTTGGGTCCCTCCTATCTGAGAGACCATCTCACTCCTCGGGTCTTGGGGCGATCTTTGCAGTCCACTGGGAGCGCCTTCTTGGAGATCCCAGGGGGCATCCAGAGGAATCTCAACTGGCCCCAAGCTTCCTGGCCTTCCACCAGGCCTGTAAGACCTGGCTGTTCATCCAGGCCTTCGGTAAAGGGAGTGGGTAGGGATGAATACATTAAACAACACCGGTCCCAATACAGATCCCGGGGCACACCACTTTTTACATCTCTCCATTGTGAAAACTGACCATTCAGTCCTACTCTTTGCTTCCTATCCTTTCACCAGTTACCAATCCATAGTAAGACACTACCTCCTATCCCATGACTTGTTAATTTTCTCAAGAGTCTTTTATGTGGAACCTTATGAAATGCTTTCTGGAAATCCAGGTACACTACATCTACCGGGTCTCCCTTGTCCACATGCTTATATACACCCTCAAAGAATTCCAACAGATTAGTGAGGCATGACCAGGGACCCGAGTTGACTGCACCAAAAATTTTTAAATTCTGCAACCTGTGAAGCCAAATTCTGCAAATTGACCACGAGCATTAGTATTTGCATAATTAACTTGATTTGCATAACTATGCATGCTGGGAAGCAAATTTGGAATAGGTTTGACATAGAATCACAACTTTGCTAATCAAACACAAATCAAATCCTCTGGAATTTCAGCACCCCGCTCACGCAAACATAGGGCCTTCAGACCCCACCCACTCACAGTTCATCTCCCAGGGGCCTATTTACCCTTGGGTCATGATCAGGATTGGCTGATTCTGTGAGAATTGGCTGATTCTGTGAAAATCACTGCAAATTGCAGCAACACAGTCAACTTGGGTTCCTGGGCATGACTTAACTTTGTTAAATCCATGTTGGCTCTTCCCCATTAAGCCGTGTTTATCAACATGCCCAGCGATTCTGTTCTTAATGATGGTTTCCACCATTTTGCCCAGCACAAACGTCAAGCTTACTGGTCTGTAGTTTCCAGGATCACCTCTGGATTCCGTTTTAAATATCAGAGTTACATTTGCTAGTGGCAGATTTTAGCAATAGGTTGCAAATTACTAACAGTAGGTCTGCATTTTCATATTTGAGTTCCTTCAGAACTCTTGGGTGAATATCATCTGGTCCTGGTGATTTGTTAGTATTTAGTTTGTCAATTTGCTCTAGGACCTCTCCAGAGTCACGTTGATTTGTGACAGCTCTTCCAATTCATCACTTACAAAGCAAGTTTCAGGCGTGGATATCTCCCCAACATCCTCTGCAGTGAAGACTGAAGCAAAGAACTCATTCAGCTTCTCTGCAATGTCCTTTTCCTTCCTAAGCACCCCTTTCAGCTCCTAGTCATGTAGCGGCCCAACTGATTCTCTAGCAAGCTTCCTGCTTCTGATGTACTTGAAAAAGTTTTTATTATTACTTTTAGCATCTTTAGCAAGTTGCCCCTCAAATTCCTTTTTGGCCTGCCTTATTAACTTTTTACATCTACTTTGGCAGTGCTTATGCTTTTCCCTATTTACCTCATTGGGACTCTCTTTCCATTTTTTAAAAGATGCTCCTTTGGCTCCAATAGCCTCCTACACCTCACCATTTAGCCACACGGGCAGACTTATGGTCCTCTTTCTACCTTTCTTAATTTGTGGAATACATTTAATCTGAGCTTTCAAGAAGGTGTTTTTAAATAGTCTCCACACTGCCTGTAGACAATTAATTCTTGCAACTGCTCCTTTGAGTTTCCCTCGTACTAGTTTCCTCATTTTTACATAGTTCCTCTTTCTAAAGTTATATGTTACCGCAGTGGTTTTATTTGGAATTCTCTCTCCTGTGAGTATATTATGATCACTATTGCCCAGCAGCTCCAGCACCGTTACTCCTCGTACTAAATCCTGCACTCCACCTAGGACTAAATCCAGAGTGGCTCCTTCTCTTGTTTGGTTCCAGGACAAGCTGCTCCAGGAAGCAGTCATTTATGACATCTAGAAATTTTGTCTCTGCATCCCGCTCCAAGGAGACATTCACCCAGTCAATATGAGGGTAATTGAAATCACACATGATTACTGTGTTTCCAACTTTAGTAGCCTGTCTAATCTCCCTTAGCATTTCACAGTCAGTCTCACTGTCCTGGTCAGGAGGACGATAGTATAGGCCGGCCGCTATACACTTCCCCATTATACATGGAATTTCTATCCACAGAAATTCCAGAATACCGTTTGCTTCCTTAAAATATTAATCCTGCTTGACTCAATGTTGTCTCTTACATATAACACCACCCTACCATCAGCTTGATGTACTCTGTCATTTCGATATATTTTGTACCCTGGTAATACTGTGTCCCATTGGTTGTCCTCATTCCACCAGGTCTCTGAGATTCCTATGATGTCTATATCCTCATTTAACACAATACACTCTAATTTGCCCATCTTACCTTTTAGACTTATGGCATTTGTATATAGACATTTAAATGTATCCTTTTAATTTTTAAACTGTTTATTCTAAATAACTGTTTTAGTTATTTTGGGATCAATAGAGTTTGACTGTTGCAAACTGATTTCCACCTGAGCTCGCTGGGGATTTTCCCTGTCTTCTATATTAGGATACTAATTCCCCTGAAATAATGGCATCTTTTGCAGCTGCCTCAGCCCGACCCACGTGCTGCTCAGCGCCTATCGGCTTTCCCCCAGTTTTTAATTTAAAGACTGCTCTGTCTCCTTTTTAATGTTTAGTGCCAGCAGCCGCGTTCCCCTCTGGTTAAGGTGGAGCCTGTCCCATTGGTATAGGCTCTCCCTTCTCCCCACCCCCCAAAGTTCCCCAGTTCGTAATTAATCTAAAGCCCTCTTCCCTGCACCATCATCTCATCCACGCATTGAGACTCTGGAGCTCAGCCTGCCTCTGGGGTCCCGCGCATGGAACTGGAAGCATTTCTGAGAATGTTACCCTGGAGGTTCTGGACTTCAGTCTCCTACCTAGAAGCCTTAATTTAGCCTTCAGAACCTCCCTGCTACTTTTTCCTATGTCGTTGGTACCCACGTGTACTCCTCCCCAACACTCTCTAGAATTCTGTCTAGACAACATGTGAGGTAAGCTACCTTCGCACCAGGCGGACAGGTTACCATGCAGACCTCGCGGCCACCAGCAACCCAGCTATCTACATTCCTAATGCTCAAATCACCAACTACCACGACTAGCCTATTCCCACACCCCTGGCAGCCACCCCCTGGATACATATCCTCGGTGCGAGAGGATAACACATCATCTGGAAGGCAGGTCCCAGCTACAAGATAACTTCCTGCCGTTCCAGTTTGATGCTCTTCTTCCTGGAGAACTTGCTCCTCCATAGCAGCAGAGAGGCTGCCGGGGTGGATGTGTTTCTTTGCTTCAATATCTCACAGTTTTGGCGATATTGTATGAATAGTCCCCCAAGTCCTTATTAAAAGTCTTACTGTCCCAAAGTTCCCCAAACCCTATTCCGTTACCCAATGTATATTTGCGTGCATGTATGTACAAACATATTATTGTGTTTTGGTGAGATGAAGTTCAGAGATGTTTAAATTATTTTTCAGTAAAGAGGATAACCTTGAAAACTATTTATTTAAATCAATGCAGGAGGAGGAGGAATTGGAAAACGAAGAAGCTGAAATTGATAGTGATGAAAAACATCAAAGGAAAGAACGCATTGCCAAAAAATTGAAGAAAGATTTAAATGTAAATGTTAACAAGACAGTCAAAGAGGAGGGCACAGAAATAGAGAAGAAAACTAGCCGCAGGTGAGTAACCTCTAAGTAGTTTCTGACTTGATTTTACTTACTTATATGTGGTAAGATTTCTCACTGCTCCTCTTGTGGCATTATATTATACTGTTATAAACAAAAACCGTAGCAACCTGTAGTTAAAAATCTGTTTTTCTCCATAAGGACTTTTTATGACCTATATAGAGAAGCATTTTTTAATTTTTCACTCTGCTATTGACTTGCTGTATAAAGGCTTCTGGAGGCTTTTTTGAATTTCACAAATACAGTAGCTATGTTGAAATCATAGGCTAAAATTCTGGCGCCAGTGAGGTCAGTGGCAAAAATTCTTTTATTTCATTGGGACCTGGATGTAACTGTAGCATGAATAAAGTTTCTGATTTAATAGTTTGTTGGTTGACATAGTGAAGGTTCGTTAGAGGCTCATGTAACTGAAGTTGTGTAAAGTTTCAAAGAATAATTGAAAGCAATAAGATGATGTGTGTGTTAAAATAATCTGTGTCTACTTTATATAAAGCTGTAGTTGGTGGTGACCTGAGTTCTGCATTTTTTTTTTTTTTTTTGGTACCAGAAATGTCATCCTTTGTTGATCTCCATCCATTCTTCAGATGCTCCAAAATGGTTGAAGATCAGCATAACGTTGTGTCACAATTTTTATGCTTTGTCCTTTTGAATAAGTGGTGGTGGTTTGCTGATTAAGTATCCCTTCTCTTCAGAAACATGCAGGATAAAAAATCGTTTAAGTCATGTATTAATCCTGTTCCTAGCCTATTTTATTTATTTATTAGGATTTATATAGCACCAGCAGTGTACCTGGTACAATCAGTAGTTATAGACAGGTCCCTACTTCCAAGGGGCTTACAATCAAATAGACAAGGGAGAGTTGGACAACGGGAGAGACAAGATTACATTCATGGGGTTGAGAAGTTGTAGGTGCATGTGCTTCACTTAGTCCCTTTTCAGATGGACCGCGGTGCGGGGGGAGAATGGGCACATGCTGCGGTGGGAGTGCGGTGCGGGAGTGGTCGTTACACAGATGAATACCCACCTCCATCAGTCTCCACGCACAGAGCTATCGCCGTTTTACTGATGGCTCCATGCATGGGCGATGGGTTGAGATGGGTGGAGCGCAGGAGTGCACATGCACCTCCACCCACCCGTCGTGGCAGTCACACAGGCGTCCCCACCCATTTCCACACGTGGGCATCGAGGGTGCATCTCATGTGAAATGGGCCTTAGTTACAGGGAACTAGATTCTGAGTGAGGGGAAAGAGCATGCAGTTTCACTTCACTTCAGCCTAGGAGAGAGAATTCTCTACAGCAGTTACTTTTTACAATAAAATAAGTCATTCATCAGAGTGAGGCAACGTGTTTTTAAGAATCTGTGCTAGAGACACTTACTATTGCAATACATGTGGGCAAAACAATTTTCGCACTACCTTTCTTTCACCAATTGCTTATTTACATATTGAGCTGTGCGCATAATTGGAACTGTCAAAGTAAATTTTGTTTTGATTTAAATTGCTTCTAGCTTAGTTGTTAAAAGCACTCTCAATGTTGCTGCATGAGTAAAAGTGAAACCAATCTGTTAAAGACATTCTGGTTTCAGGTTTGACTGTCAAGCTTAACATTTGGTGGTTGTTTTCATATAGACAACCCCTGCCGCACATGTGTGTGTGTGTGGGGTGCCCGTGTGAATGCCATGGCACATACAGGATGGATGGGTGGGTGCCCATGGGAACGCGGAGGGCGGGGGTGTGTGCGTACTCCTGCACTCCACGCACCTCTACCCATCCCCCACGCATGGAGCGACAGGCGCCGATGCTCCATGCGTGGAGGTGAGTGTGGGTCCGTGGGAATGCACCCCCACCCACCGTGGCACCCCCATGGCCCCTTCACTACCGCCCTGTTTGAAAATGGACTATAAAGTGAAAGCACTGACCAAGGGGTTCCCCACACCTGCTGTATATAGCCGACTATAAAGTGCTGATTCTGTGGTGGAAGGTCAAGAAATCACAAGATTTATAATGTTTCTAGACCAGAAATGAGGAATCTCTGGCCCATTGGCCAAACCTGGCCCACTTCTGTCATTTCTTTTTTTAATTTGGCCCCTTTCCAGTTCCTGAATTGGGTTGGTGGATCCAATCCCTATCCTCAAGTACTGAAAGAGTGAGCTCAAGATAAGGTATCGACCTATTGTTAACAGGAGAACCCCCTCCCACTCGTGAGTATTGGGGGGTTGGTACCCCAACATCCACCGTTCCTTAACTTCAGGGGGGAATTAGCTTAAGTCATTAAACCGGGGTTCCTGCGTGTCCTAAGGATCAGTCTGAGGACAGATATGTGCTAAAGGCAGTTTATGTACCCTCTCCAAAAGTGAAGGAAAAGAGGTAGACAAAGATTCAATAAAATTAAAAGGTTTATTTATATACATAAACAAAGAAACACATCCCTGGTCTGGCTGGTGGGATCAAAGGAAAAACACAGGCGGCGGTGGGGAAAATGAAAGCGAGGTGGGGATCGGGGAGTGGAAGATCCGAGAGAGAAAACAAGTGGGGAAGTCTGGACCTGAGGTTACCTTTCCTTTCCTGTGGAAAAAGGGGACAGGCGGCCCCAGGATCCAGTGAAGTTCGTGGGGGTTGAGAAGAAGGGGCAGACCTAAGTTTGGGAGATTGCTTAAGCTACAGACACGCACAGGGAAACCTGCACGTGTCCGCATCCAAAACCTTCTCAGTTTGCATGGGGGAAGCGAGGGGCAGTTATAGGGTTCAGGATAAAAGATTTTGGATATTATTATTATAATAAACATTTATATAGCACCAGCCATGTACTTGGCGCTGTACAGAACATAGAAATAGACACGGTCCCTGCCTGTGGCTTACAATCTAAAAGACAAGGAGGGGGAGACATGGAGAGGGGACAGTGGGAGAGGCAGGGAAGAAGACAAACAAACATTCAGGCGGATGCGAAGTCTCAGGTGCGTGTGCTTGGCTTGGTTACAATCAGGTTGGTTGCAGCAGTCTGCAGAGGAGGGCAGACAGTAAGTATATGGGGAACGACTAGCAGGCATTGGGAAAGGCGGCGAGGAAAAAGTGGGTCTTGAGGAGGGATTTGAAGGAGCGGAGGGAGGGGGCAAGGCGGATGTGGGTAGGGAGGGAGTTCCAGGCATGGGGGGCAGCGAGGGAGAAGGGTCGAAGGCGGTTAGGTGAGCAGGAGAAACGAGGGAGAGTGAGGGAGGGGACAGAGGAAGAGCGGAGAGCGCGTGCAGGAGTGCGTAGGGAGATTAGGTCCGAGAGGTAAGGGGGAGCTTGGTTGTGGAGTGTTTTGAACGTGAATACCAGGAGTTTAAACAGGATACGTTCAGGAAGGGGGAGCCAGTGAAGAGAGAAGAGGAGAGGCTGCACATGGTCGAAGCGACGGGCAGAGTGAATGACCTTGGCAGCGGAGTTTTGGATTGCGATAAGGGGGGACAGGTGAGAGCGAGGGAGGCCAGCAAGGAGGAGGTTGCAGTAATCGAGGCGAGAGATAACCATGGCATGAACAAGGGTTTTGGCCGAGGAGGTAGAGAGAAAGGGGCGGATCCGAGCAATGTTATGGAGGGCGAATCGGCAGGATTTGGCAACAGAGTCAATGTAAGGTTTAAAAGAGAGGTGCGTGTCAAAGATGAAGCCCAAGCTACGGGCTTGGAGAACAGGATGGATGGTGACTCCATCGATGCAGATGGGCAGGTTAGAGGGAGAGGAAGAGGAGGGAGGAAAAATGAGGAGTTCGGTCTTGGCCATGTTGAGCTTGAGTTGACGTCGGGACATCCAGGCGGAGATATCAGAGAGGCAGTTGACGAGGCGTGAGCGGACAGAAGAGGAGAGAGAGGGGGTAGAAAGATAGAGCTGGGTGTCATCAGCGTAGAGATGATATTGGAATCCGTGGGAGTCAATAATTTTGCCAAGGGACAGGGTGTAAATAGAGAAGAGGAGAGGGTTGAGGACAGAGCCTTGGGGGACCCCAACCGAGAGGGGGAGGGAGGAGGAGTTTGACTCTGGGAGCGAGACTTTAAAGGAGCAGTCAGAGAGGTAGGAGGAGAACCAGTCAAGGACAGAGCCACGGAAGCCCAAAGAGTAAAGCGAGTCCAATAGAAGCAAGTGGTCGACAGTGTCAAAGGCAGCAGAGAGGTCAAGGAGGACAAGAATGGAGTAGAGACACTTAGATTTAGCCACAAGTAGATCATTGGTGATCTTGGCCACGGCAGTTTCAGTAGAGTGGAGGGGGCGGAAACTGGATTGAGGATGGGGGAGACAGTGGCATGCTTGAAGGCAGAGGGGAAGGAGCCTGTGGAAAGGGAGAGATTCATGACATGTAGAAGTGGGGGGGCTCAAGTGTGTTACAAAAGACACACAGGGAGGACAAAGGGACAGAAATGACCCATCAGGGCATATCTGGGTGTGTTTCTAAGTGAGACAAAAGGAAAGATGCATATGTGAACCATGGGGACAAAAGGGGACTCCAGGTGGGTGCTTAGGTGTCACAAAAGGGAAGAGACATAGGGGAGCCATGGGCAACAGACACACAATGGACACATCTGGGCATGAATGGGGAGAGGACATTCCAGTGATCTGGAAGGAGTTGTGAGAGAGACCCAAGGTTAATGACTGCACCTGGGTTTCTGTGCTTAGGAGGGGGGGTGGGGAATACTAACATTCCATGTCTGAGGCTGTTGCTAGCCTGGGTTCTCTTCACCAGTGATTTCTCAAAACAGGGAGAACGCCCTTTCTTAATGGCCCCGTACTTACTGGATCAGGCTGGTATCCACTTGGGTGAACTCCCTTTTCCTAGGTCCCATGGTGGCTGGGCCCGATCCTTGCTCTGACTTCTTTGGGGGGGAAATACTGAGTCCAATGCCCACCGGCCCATGCCCTTTGCCAAGTATGGAGGGGCTGCTCTAACACTATGGTATAGATTAAAGTGGACCAAAATCTTCATTTGACCGAGAGCCACAAAGTATGCACAAATCTCTCATGCTTTGTGATTAGCTTTGGTACTGGCTGCTGAGATTCAAATTACTATTAGCAGGGAGTCGGAGCAGACTTCAGGGCAGAGCTGAGTGTATGCACAATCCTGTCAGTCCTGACTTTGGTAGTCAGTCTTGGGTTGCCTGGAGAAAAGGAAATTGTGCTCACTTCCACTGGAACCTGCCTGACGTTCCCAGAGTCAGAACCGACAGGACTTCTCACGCACATGCACACACAGCCCTGCCTGGCTGTCAGTGGAAGTCTGCGTGTCTGGAGAACTGGAGACAGTCTGTGTGTTCTCGAACTGATGTGCTGTAATGCACATCTTCAGGGTGGGTATGCTTAATACACCTTAAAAATTCAAGTTATCAGGGTTCAGAATTCTACTTGTCCAAATCAAGATGCAATACATTCCCATAGACCAGGGTTGGAAAAAAATGAATTAATTCTACTTATCCAGAAATTTACACTATGCAAGTTCTACTTAAGTGGATTTGATTGTATTTAACCAAAATACATTGCTACAATTTAAGCCCGTTTCTACCTTCGGTTACAAATGTCACCATTTTTTGTGTATCTTTTTGGATATCTGAAAACTACTATTATAGTTCCCCCTTACATCTTTTTCTAGGCTGAACATATCCAGTTCCAAAGCCTCATATGACTTGTATTCCAGCCCCTTTATCATCTTAGTTGCGCTCCTCTGAATCTTCTCCAATTTGTCTACATCTTTCTTAAAGTGTGGTGCCCAAAACTGAACACTATATTCCAAGTGAGGTCTCGGCAGCATCAAGCACAGCGGCACCACTACCTCTTGTTTCTTGGATACGTCATATCTGTTAATACAGCCCAAAATTGCATATGTCTTTTTTGTGACAGCATCCTATTGTTGACTCAGACTTGGGTCTGTTCAGCTTATGTCTTCTAATACAATATCCACCTGTTTAGTCAAGAATGTTCTTCAGATGATTTGGAGAAAGCAATTTGAAAACAAAAGTTACTTTCTCATATTCATGACACTACTTTTGCTAATTACTTTCAGAATGCTAAGAATAGTGAAACTGATACTTAACAAACTAAATTGGCTTTATGGTGCATAAACCTTTTCATTTGGAAGGTAATCCAATTCGGTATTGATTGACTTGAAAGCCTGAGAGATGAGGAATCTTCACTCAAAGTATGTGTCTCTGGTTTATGAAGAGTCCTAAGAAACGAGTGTCTTATATCTAATCTCCGAAATTTAGATCTGTTGTTTATATTAAAGAGATGACGGCAAAGTACTTCAGATAATATCTTTTATTGGACTAACCACTGTAAGCGAGATTATGCAAGCTTTTAGACCACACGGCAAAACAACAAAAGCATAGTTGGAGATACAGAAAATCTTTTAGATTAATACTCTGAGAATTAAATTCCATTTTAGAATTCTATTACATTATCCTTAAAATGTCAAGGCACTGCTTGTTAAAGGCTGGAGAATTCTAGGTGGATTTTTAAGTTACAGCAA
Organism: Sphenodon punctatus; assembly: GCA_003113815.1. Lineage (NCBI taxonomy): Eukaryota > Metazoa > Chordata > Lepidosauria > Sphenodontia > Sphenodontidae > Sphenodon > Sphenodon punctatus. The sequence goes on from QEPC01005272.1 coordinate 673,591, forward strand.
CCCCCTTTAGCCAAATGGATGTTTAGAGCAAAGATTCATTAAAATATTTTTTTAATAGATTTTCTATCCTGTAGGTGGAGCTCAGGTGCTTCACATTTTGTTGCCAGTCATTTCATTTGTTCCTCCCACTCTCCCTTTTTATTTGCATTGCATTCCATATACATCTCCAGTACAAACATAAGGAAAGTAAGTTCAGGGATGTGTTGATTGGTGATAAGAGCAGGTAGAATGTGGGAACTTGGGTCTTTTAAACTATTTTTACACAAGATCAAAGACCCAGCATTTGCAATAAATCACTCATTTATGAAATAATACATTTCCAAAAGAGACTCTTAAGGTCTTTGTTTCCAGGGAATTTTGTGCAATAGAAGAGAGAGACACAATGCACATTAAATAAGTACAGATTTTCTCTGTACAGGTTTGGACCATTTAAGACGTCATGGTGTTTTTTTGGAAGGGTAAATCTGTTTACTTCAGATTTCGAAAACATAATTTGGAAACATAAGCAACTGGATATATCTGTCAGAGGAGTCCCATTATCTACGAATGGAGATTCTTGTGAATTAACAACACACAAATGGCAAAATATAAAATAAAAATTATACACCCAAATACAATTGTGAAGTAGTAAACACTTTCACATCCATTGCAATTTCCTTGTGTTTACGATCTTTTATGATACCAAAGTACATGCCCTCCAGATCGTCATCTACAGAAAAACACATGACAAAAACCTTAAAGCCTTGCTTGTAATGGTTGCTGTCCTCCAGCACCGGGCGGGCCTGATCTCCTGTGTGCCCTGTGATGGGCATGCACAGCTGCTATACTGTGGGGCCAGCGTGGAGCTCGAGGCAGATGGCCCTCCCTCCCCACCCCCACCAGGATAGCTAGGCAGGCGGACCACAGTAGGTCCTGCCATGCCCCAGGGCAGGCAGAGGTGCTGGCCACCTTGCCCACTATCCCCCCCCGGCCATGATGTGACTGTGTGCCTACCAGCAGTGCTCACCACTCAAAGCCCCTCAGCAGACCTCACCGCATGGTGGGGTAGGCAGGGACTGGCACCATGAGTGGCAGGCTGTTAGACTGTACGTTGAACAGCTTTACGCCACTGTAGATAAGAGTGCTCCATGCTGCATTTCTGGCATTTTTCTGAGGACGCAGGGTATAGCAGCCAGCTGCCTGCTCTGTGGCGGGGTGAACATCTGGCAGCCGCTGTGCACATGATGCACTGCATCACAGGACAACGGTAAGTGATGTGGGGTAAGGCTGCTCAAACTGCAATAAGTGTCTCGTGTGGCCACACCCGTTGTAATATATGTAATGGAGAGAGCCTTATCTGGCACAGCACCATGCTTCCTATGGATTTGGAACCAGCACTTTTATTGCATCCATGACAAATTTTCAAAAGCATTGGTAAAATGCACAACATACAGTAAAAGAATACAGATATTTTTTTTAGTGGCTGTCAGGAAATTTTCTTCTCACAAACAGAACTTTTGATATAATGTTTCTGTTGCACTGGAAATCAGAAAAGCTCCCAAAGTATAATATTGGATTTCTGAAGTTCATTTATTTCTTTGTACTTCCTCAGTTTGTAAAGCTGAATTCATCCTAAAAGTGGCAAGAACTTCTATATAATCTGTAACGTAGTGATGCTGCCACTTCCCCGATAATTGTTGAAATGGAGAGGCTGTTCAAGGTCTCTGTATAAGTGTTTCCCTCTCCCCTTGATATTTTTGCTAGAGCAGCAGGGTTCCCAAAATTTTAGCCCATGTAACACTATTTTCATATTTAAACATAATCCCATGACCCCAGCAATGAAGAGAGATATCAAACATCAGTCCGGTTTGCATTCCCATCGACAGATGGCATGATCCCACTTTGTGTCCCAGCTCCCAACCTAAAGTTTGGGGACCTCTGAACTAGATCATAAAACTTTAAATAATCCTATATATCCTCTGAGTTCCATGCGTTTCAAATAGGGCTGCCAACTGACTTGTTTTTTATCAGAACCAAAACTTTTGGTCACTTTTGCATAGTGTCCTGCAGAAAGCATTACTAGATATCAAAAAAAATTCTTGGAGTCACAGCTGTGTCATACTTCTGGGTGATGAGAGAAAGAGGGGAGCTGAGCTAAGACACCGATAGAAACAGGACCCTGTCACCTTGCGGAATGATCCTTTAGCTACAGAAAAGGAAGTAATTGGCCTAAATCTTGCTTCCACTGATTGATTCCTATCGCATCATCCTCTCTTTCATGCAACACCCTGATCTATAAGGTAATGACTTAAAGCTGCTACCTCATTTAACTAAAAGATAACAGACTGTACAAGGCCACCGTAAAGAAAAGAACCTGGGATTCTATTATGATGGGCTCCAAGCTTAGCTGCTCAGCCACACTGAATTACAGCATCCTAATATACAGCTGTTTCGCTTGTAGGTTATGTGTGAAGTACTTCTATAGTGGATGAACTAAAAGAGCAGGCTCTGTTGCTCATGTGGAGAAGTCTTTAAAAGGAGGTTTGCAGATGAGGGATCCAGATCTGACTTACGTTAGAGGAATATAATATATGCATATGATTGGTTTAATTTTTCAAGTTCATCTTTAAAAAAAAAACCCCAAAACTGACTTGCTTATTTCACACAATAGGAAAATGGGCTGCAACAGAAAAAATAGAACTTACAAATAAAAAAATCTAATTGTTCTAAAAATGATGACAAAACCCATCAAAATTTTTATATTGTTGGAAGCCGCCCGGAGCTGCGTTCAGGAGGGGCGGGGTATAAATTATAGAAATAAATAAATAAAATATAAATGACTGTGTGCTGAAATGGGCAGGGTTGGAAGGGGAAACCTGAGGGATTCACTCACTCAAACTACGTAGAACAAGCATTAAGGTAACAACATACAAACCCTGGAGTCAGTCTTCAAGAAGAATGAAAATACAGTTGAGGTTTCCACAAGCACAAGCTGTCCAATGACTTTTTGCTCTTACTGTTAACTTGTATATTCTGCTACAACTCAACCATCTTTCAGTCATCACATAACTTGGGAAAAATTCAACTATGGCTGTGGAATCTTAACTCTGCTATATTTTTTAGTTGTCTATGTTAACTTTAGAAGACTTTCAATAAGCAGAGTTAAGATTTAACCATAGTTAAAGGTTTTCTGAATTTGTTGATAGACGTGTTAAGGAGCTGAGCTTGACAGAGTTCAGAATTGTCCATTTTAACAGCTGAGACTTGGTCTCTGTATATTTTAATGTTAATTCGGGGCGAGGTGTCATCAGTATGCGGATGACACCTAACTGTATCTCTCCTTTTCGACCAACCCAGGCCCGGCTGTCTCGGTGCTTACCTGATGTCTGGCAGCTGTGGGGGGACTGGATGAGGGTTGATCGACTGCAACTGAATCCTGACAAGATGGAGGTGATGTTAGTGGGTAAGTCGGTGGAGGTGACGGCTCCCTTGGTAGAAGGGGTCTGTCCCCCGCTGACTTCCCAGGTATGGAACCTGGGGGTGCTCTTCAATTTGCAGCTCCGCCTGGAGCTCCAGGTGGAGGCTGTGGCGAGGAGTGCTTTCCGCCAGTTACATCTGGTGTGGCGGCTTCGGCCACCGGTTTCAGTTCTTGACCTGGCTACGATCATCCATGCTTTTAACGCGCTCTACGTGGGGCTACCTATGGTGATGGCTCGGAAACTGCAGCTAGTGCAGAATGCAGCGGCCTGGCTCTTGGTGAGGCTGGACCACCGGGAGCACGTTACACCAGTGTTCCGATCGCTGTACTGGCTGCCAGTAGTCTTCCGGGCCCGATTCAAAGTGTTGGTTTTGACCTATAAAGCCTTACATGGCCTGGGCCCTGCCTACTTGTGAGACCACCTCACTCCTCGGGTTCTTGACCAGCCCCTGCGGTTGTCCGGGGGCACCATGGGGCCACACAGGATCGGGCGTTCTCGGTGGCTGCCCTGTGCCTTTGGAACTCCCTCCCGACAGGGGCTCGTCTGGCCCCGGACCTCCCAGCCTTCGTAGGAACTGTAAGGACTGACTGTTCCATCAGGCGTTTGGCGAGGGAGAGGGTTAAGGGTTGGGAGGCGGGGGGGGGGGAATTGGCTGGGGGGGTTCTTTTTCTTTTGTTTTATACTTATTGTTATTGATGATCCACTCAGTTTTATAAGATTTTATATATATTGTATATTAATGTTGTCAGCCGCCCCAGGCTGCCTGTGGCAGGAGGGGCGGGGTATACATTTAAATAAATAAATAAATAAATAATTTGCCTGTTTCATTTACCTCCTACTGAGACATTTTCATGAATACTATTTGCGGTCTGGAAGCTGAAACCTCATAACTTCCTCACCTTTCATTCTTTTGACACTTCCAAGGGACTCTCTTCTAGCTACTGGTACAGCATTTTCTATCATTAATGGTTACAAGATGCCTGTTCTAAATATTTGTCGTTTGAGTAAAAATATTTTGTAGTATCTCCAAAAAACATAACCTTTAAAATGAATTTGCTTCCAATTAATTTCATCTAGGTTATTCATAATATAAATCAGGTGTCAGAAGGTAGCTACTAGCTTGCTTCTCTTTTGTATCTAAATATCTTAAAGATAGCCTAGATGAAGTCTACCTCATTGGTCGCTAAATGCTATACTGAACAAAGATTGCACCAAGGCACTGTCCTCTATCCATGGTGGAGTAAACTTGTAAATCTGATAGCTGCCTACGAATTGCCTACTGATCCAGCGACCTGGGAGTTAGGTAAAACCGAGCTTAGGCAGTTAGTACGAGATTCGGCTGCAAAGAAGGATCTTTCATTAATTTGTGCATCCATGATAGCACCAATATACGCTTGGGTGAAACTCTCGTGCAGACTGGAAGGTTATCTTACTCAATTACTCGATCCAAACTTAAGGTGGTTGGTGGCACTTTTACGCTTTAACATATTTAAAACAGCTGAAATAAAGGGGAGGAGAGAGCAGATGCCCTATTCCAAAAAATTTTGTTCTTGTGAATTACAAGTAGTCAAGACTCTGGTCCACATAGTGTTCGACTGTCCTATTTATAGGGAGCTTAGAACTGTTTGGATCGACCCGCTGTTTGATAATCTTTCTCTTAATTCACAGGAGAAAATGGATATACTAGTTGCAGCAAAAGATCTAGATAAGGTTAAATCGGTAGCATGTTTCCTCAGGCTTGTACAAAGACGAATGAGTGATTCAGACTGAAGCATCTTTTGGCTTAGTAGCCAATCTCTGCAGCAGCCGTCTCCCATTAAGGAGCTGTTGTTTTTTTATAATTACTTGGCAGTTTCGGTATTCCCTGTTCAATTCCCATTGTAGTCGCATTGCCATATTATTTTATCCTATTTTATTGTGAGATTCATCATTTTTGTTTTTGTATTCTTGTTATTGCAGAATTGCTGGATACAATAAAGGAATATTATTATTATTATTATTATTTTATTATCATTATTGTGGAAAGGTTAGACATGAAATACACAAAGGAAAAAGCAGTAAGTGGCCAAAAGTCAAGGGTATGGAACTTGGAAAGTAGCGTGTGAGAGATTTTTTAGATGGATCTCCATTTTCTTTCTTGCTGTCACTCTAAACAATACAGTTTATAACTTTCAGCGAATTATGCCTTTGAAAGGCACTGTGGGAAGAAATGCCTTTTATGTACCAAAGCCTTAAAAATATTGCAGAGATTACAAAGATCAGAATTTAAGCCCCCTGGGAGAAGCTGCTACAGTAGATGTAGTTTAGTTGTAGAGGAATGCTACACTGAAAGGGTTATTACTTACTAAATGCTGCTTCAGCAAATCTCTAGCAGTAAGAAGGAGGGGGAGGGGGACCTGGGTGCCCTTTCTACTTCCTTTTTAAAAAAAAAAAAAGCACTACGAATCAAATTGCATAAGTACTTTAGTAATTACCAGTAGCCCTTGAAGAATTATTATAACATTGGAAATACATTTCTTATATTATTAAATTTGATGAAACCCTGAGTCTAAACAGAGAAAAAATGGAATTCTGTATTAATCTCATTAGTAAGGATTATCCTTCAGAATTCAATTTGCCCCTACTGGGTATGTGAATATTTTCACTAACGCATGTCTTTGAAATGGTTATCATTACTTATTATTATCTTTCTGGTTTTCTATGTTGTTATTCTTAGCAAGCATTTATATAGTGCCAGCAATGTACCTGGTGCTTTACAAAGTAATGGAATAGACACGGTCCCTTCCCTAGGGCTTACAATCTGAGAGACGGGGGCGGGGGGGAGATGAAGGAAGGGGAACAGAGGGAGAGGCAAGGAGTGTAACATTCACGAAGATGCGAGGTCCCAGGTGTGCACGCTTGGCTTCGTCACTTGGTTTTACTTTCTGTATCCTGTTTTACTCTAAGGGAAATCATGTTCCTTTGTTTCATTATCTTGAAAGTAGTTGTACTTTCAAAGCTATTGTTAACTAATAACATTTCTGTGAAAATTTGAAAGTATAGTCCTTACTATTCCTATGTGAAGTTTTTTTCCATTGTGCACTGCCTTTTAGTGAAAAGTGGTTAGATGACAAGGGTGTAAAAGGGGCGCTCAGGGAGGATAAGGACATCGCAGAGAAGCTGAATGAGTTCATTGCGTCGGTCTTCACTGCGGAGGATTTTGGGGAGGTAACCATGCTGGATCCTTGCTTTGTGGGCGAAGAATTGGAAGAGCTGTTACAAATCAGTGTGACGTTGGAGGATGTTCTAGGGCAAATTGACGAACTGAATACTAACAAGTCAACAGGGCCAGGTGGCATTCATCCCAGAGTTCTGAAGGAACTCAGATATGGAATCGCAGAGCTACTGTTAGTAATTTGTAACCTGTTACTAAAATCTGCCACTGTACCCACGGACTGGAGGGTGGCAAATGTAACTCCGATATTTAAAAAGGGATCCAGAGACAATCCTGGAAACTACAGATCAGTAAGCTTGATGGCTGTGCTGGGCAAAATGTTGGAAACCATCGTTAAGGTCAGAATTACAGGGTATGTTGACAAACATGGCTTAATGGGGAAGAGTCGACATGGATTTAGTAAAAGTAAGTCATGCCTCACGAACCTGTTGGAATTCTTTGAGGGTGTAAATAAGCATGTGGACAAGGGAGACCTGGTAGATATAGTGAACCTGGATTTCCAGAAAGCATTTGATAAGGTCCTTCATGAGAAACTCTTGAGAAAATTAAGAAGTCATGGGATAGGAGGTAGTGTCTTACTATGGATCAGAAACTGGTTGAAAGATCGAAAGCAAAGGGTAGGACTAAATGGTCAGTTTTCACAATGGAGAGATGTAAAATGTGGTGTGCCCCAAGGATGTGTATTGGCACTGGTGCTGTTTAATGTATTCATTAATGATTTGGAAAAGGGTGTTAAGAGTGAGGTGATCAAATTTGCAGACGACACCAAGTTATTCAAGGTAGTTAGTAATATAACACGTTTATTCGGCTAGCTTTCGCCATAGCCGGGACAAAACAAACAAATAACATACATTACAATAAAATATCATATATCAACCAATCAAATATCAATAAAGATACACTAAACAATAATACAATAATATAATAAAACAATAACAATATTTAATGATAATAATCAATAATAATGATAATAAAAATTAGGTAATAACACCAAATAACTGCAATACATCTAATTTCACATCTCTAATATATTGGACTGCCCAGCAGCAATGTATTTAAATATTATTTGTTTCCATACTACGCAATTATACATACGGGCATATACCTACCTACGGGGGGAACCATGGCAGATCTTATCCCCTAGCAAAACTATCCTTCACCCCTCCTTCGGATAAATGTATTCCCCAAAAGAATCCTAAACAACTTATTCATCCATAACCAGCAATCCAACTGTGCAAAGCCCATCGTTACTTGCTTTCAGGGGTAAATGCTCTTGAAATAGCCAAATATCATTTCCCACATGGAATTTCTTCCCTACTGATTCTAACTAGCTCCCTTGTTTGGGCAGCCAGGTGAACAAAGGTAGCAACAGCATTTGCCACTACCTTTTCCTTTGAAGTAAGCAATTGCTTTAATCGTACAGGATCAGGCAAAAAGGGGTGCTCCTGCCACAAGGGAGTTAGCCAAGCCTGCCTTAACTCTTCATAAAGAGGACAGTAAAAAAAAAATGTGAGGAATATCCTCCAGGAGAGAGTCACTGCACAAACAATTTTGATTTGCGTACGGCTGGTTTGTATATCTTCCCTGAAGTACAGCCGATTTAATTAGCTGTAGCCGAGCTTGTGTGTAAGCTCTCCGTATACATTTTTTTGAGAGCAAATCCAAATATGGCTCAAAAACCATGCACTTGTTTAATATACTGATAATTAGGGGCAGCTTCCCAATCCACCAATGCAGCTATATCTTCTTGCTTTCTGATATCTACCACTCTCGATTTAATTATATTTCCCAAACTAAACCAATCATTTGTAAATAAGAATTCCATCGGTAGCCCTATACCTCTCAGATGTATTCAAGGTAGTTAAAACACGAGCAGACTTTGAGGAACTGCAACAGGATCTTACGACACTGGGTGCCTGGGCATCTAAATGGCAAATGAGGAATCCAGAGGCGATCCTGGCTTGCCCACCCACCTGTTGTCAGGGTTGGGAGCCAGACTGCAGGGACTCCACCCCCTCCCGGTGGCAGAGGGAGATGGGGAGGGATTATCATCTTCCCTGCGGCTTCTGGGGGTGGGGCGCCGGCTGGGAGCCGGTTGGGCTCATCTCTTCCCCCCCCCCCAACAGCACTGTCTGTGGCTCTGCTCGTTCGCCTGCTGTCTGGGCTGGGAGCCAGGCTGTAAGGACTCTACCCCCTCCCGGTGGCAGGGGGAGAGGGGGCGGGACCACCATCTTCCCTGTGGCTTCTGGGGGCGGGGTGTTGGCCCCAGTAGGGGTTCCTCAGTGGCGTGCCTTCAGAGGGCCTTTGGGTGTGGCCCTTGGTGGAGGCCTAGGTGGGCTGGGGTGTGGGGTTCTGTCTTTTGGCAGTGAATTGTGGGGAGGATTTGTATTGGGGGATATTTGTTTAAAGGGGGAGAAGTGTGGGAGGTGATTGGTGGCGGGTGGGGGGTTTCTTTCTTTTATAGTGCGGTGGTAGGGGATGGGGAGATATAGATGGGATCTGGATTAGGGAGAGGTTGAGGGTCTAATTTGGGAATGGGTGTGTGGGGATCCTCCCCTCGATTGGGGCAGGACAATCAGAGGGGAGCCGGGCCTGGGGCCGGGTGGGGGGTAGGGGGCACATGCATTGGGGTCGTGATGGGACATGGGAGGTATGGTCCATATGGGGGCTAAGCTTGAGGTGGGTGGTGGGACAGGTGCTTAATATCTGTTCCCCGCACCACCCTCTAGTAATGGGGCAGGTGGTTCTGGATCAGAGGGCCCCTGACCCTCTGATGCTGGTGAATGCGAGGTTGGTAGCAAATAAAGCAACAACGGTCCAGGAATTGATCCTGGACCACGCAGCCGACCTCGTGTGCATCACAGAAACCTGGCTGGATGTGGAGTCAGGACCTATTTTGGCTGACCTTGTTCCAGTTGGGTATTCCGTGCAGCATCAACTGCGGTCAGAGGGATGGGGGGGGCGCAGTATAGTCATGACTTTTAGGGAGGGTTGGGCTGTTCGGAGGTATCGGGTGCAATCCATAATGGGGGTTGAGGTTATCCATCTGGTGTTTGATGTGGCAGGGGACAGTTTCGGAGTGCTGCTTGTATACCATGCGCCCACCTGTACGGCGGCCTCCCTGCATGCTCTAGTGGATCTGGTGTTGGGAGTGGGGTTGCAATCCCCGAAGACGATAGTCTTGGGGGACTTCAACATCCACATCGACGGCGATCTTGGGGGTGTGGAGTGTGAGTTCATGGCCGCCATGGCAACCATGGGCCTGTCGCAGAGGGTCAGCGGCCCACACACCAGGGGGGACATACCTTAGACCTTGTGTTTTGCACCGGCCTTGAGGCGGGGGGTCCATTGGTGGGGGAGATATCAGCTGTGCCCTTGTCACGGACGGACCATTACCTCCTGCAGGCCCCTCTCCTGGCGCACGTTTGCCCCCGGAGGGGCGTGGAACCTATGCGAATGGTCCACCTTCGTAGACGGATGGAACCGGAGCAGTTTCGGGAGGCTTTGGAGGATATACCCTCTGATCTGGACGGCTGTCCCATCGATGGCCTCGTCGAGCTGTGGAACGTCTTGCTGACAGAGGCCATTGATCGGATAGCTCTGAGACGTCTGCTTCCCAGGCAGCAGCACCGCAGCCCTCCCTGGTTTTCAGAGGGGCTGCAGATGCTGAAGCAGGAGGGAAGGCGGTTGGAGTGATGGTGGTGTCATTCATGTGCTGAAGCCGACAGGTTGCGGCACAGCGCGTGTTTACGAGCCTATGCCGTTGCTATGCGAACAGCAAAGAAAGAGTTCTTAGCTGCCCTTATAGTGTCCGCTAAATCCCGTCCAGCGGAGCTGTTCCGAGTGATGTGGGGGCTGGTCAGTCCGGCCTCCCTCCACCTTGGAGTGGAGTCATCTAGTGTCCGCTGTGACTTGTTTGTGGATTATTTTGCAGATAAAATCTCTCGGATTCACCATAGTTTTGACGCTGCATTCTCTGCAGTAGGGCAGTTGGAGACTATGGAGGCCCTGCCTTGTCCTTGCTTGTGGGATCAGTTTCAGTTGGTGACCCTTGCTGATGTGGAGGATGTTCTTGGAGCTGTCAGGGCTACCTGTTGTGAACTGGACCCTTGCCCATCCTGGTTGGTTAAGGCCTGCCGGGAGATGATGGGGCTGTTGCTGGCGGAGGTGGTCAGTGTCTCCCTTAGGGAGGGCAGGGTGCCGGGCTGCCTTAAAGAGGTGGTAGGGCAACCCCTGCTCAAGAAACCATTGCTTGACATTGACTCCCTTGCCAGTTATTGGCCGGTCTCTAACCTTCCCTTTTTAGGGAAGTTTATTGAGCGGGTGGTGGCCCGACAGTTGCAGGAGCATCTGGATCATGTCAGTTTTCTTGATCTCTTGCAGTCAGGGTTTTGCCTGGGATATGGCACCGAGACTGCGCTTGTGGCGTTGGTTGATGATCTTCGCTGAGAATTAGACCAGGGCCATTCGGCCCTGTTGATTCTATTAGATCTGTTGGCAGCATTTGATACTGTTGATCATGAGTTGTTGGTGATGCACCTGCGGGACCATGCAGAGGTGGGCGGTACGGTTCTTGACTGGTTCCGCTCCTTCCTGACTGGAAGAATTCAGCGAGTGGTACTCTGTGATTATTTTTCAGGACACCGAGACCTCTTGTGTGGAGTCCCGCAGGGTTCTGTTTTGTCCCCTCTCCTGTTCAACGTGTATATGCAGCTGCTTGGCGAGGTGGTCAGGAAGCTTGGCCTGCGATCTCATCAATATGCTGATGACACCCAGCTCTACCTCTCTTTTTCATCAGATCGAGGCCCGGCAGTCTCAGTGCTTAACGGGTGCCTCGAAGCTGTGGGGGACTGGATGAGGTTAAACCAACTGAAGGTGAATCTCGACAAGACAGAGGTGATGTTGGTGGGTAAGGCAGCGAGTGTAACAGTCCCCATCATTGATGGGGTCTGTCCTCCGCTGTTTCCCCAGGTATGGAGTCTGGGGGTGCTCCTTGAGTCGCAGCTCCGCTTGGATGCTCAGGCGGAGGCTGTGGCAAGGAGTGCCTTCCGCCAGTTACATCTGGTGCATTGGCTTTGGCCGTATGTTTCGGACTCTGACCTGGCCACCACGCCTTTATCACCTCTAGGTGATCCATGTCTTTATTACCTCTAGGCTTGACTACTGCTCTACATGGGGCTAACACGCTCTACATGGGGCTATCTTTGGTGAAGGTACAGAGACTGCAGCTGGTGCAGAACGTGGCATCCCATCTCCTGGTGCGATTGGGCTGTCAGAAAAATATTACATTGGTTCTTCGGTCTCTGTGCTGGCTGCCTGTAGTCTTCCGGGCCCGATTCAAGGTGTTGGTGCTCACCTATAAAGCCCTAAACGGCCTCGGCCCAACCTATTTGCGGGACCGCTTCACTCACTCACTCACTCACACACCCACACCCACACCCACACCCACATCCCCACTCACGGAGCAACCTGGGAAAACGAAGGTTGCTCCATAAGTGAGGAAGTGTGGGGGTGCCAGTGTGCTGGTGTGGGGGTGCCAGAGAGCACCGCTCACACTGTGCTGTGCACACCCACCCCCCATGCAGCTGTGGCTTGTGTAAAAAGGGCCACTATGTCAGATTTTCAAAAGAGCTTTGCACCAACCGTGAGGGTTGGATTTTCAAAAGAGGTCAACTCTCATTTACCATGTGAGCTCAGCTTTTTCCAAAATATAACAATAGGTAACACAAAGGAGCCTGAGGAAGATGGTTGCTGGAGGAGAGGGAGGACTGTGCGGGTCCTGTGGGAGGCCTGTTTCCACCTGGGGCTGCCCCACCCCACCCACAGCCCTCCAACATTTAAGGACTCCAGCCCCTGCAGGCGACTGCCAAAGGCTGGTGCCAAAGACTATTCACTGTTCGACAGCCATTTAGAAGCCTGGGGGGTTGGCCTTGTATTTGATTTTGTTTTTATGGCTTTTAGGGGGACATGGACTGGGGGAATTTTGGTAGGAGAGGGTAGGGATGGGGGACAGTGCCATGTCCCCATGATGAGAGAGGGTGGCATGGGCACAGGGGTTGGGAGGAGGTGGTGTCACGATCATATAGCCCAACCCCCTGCTTGGATGTAGGATGACTACAAGTATAGTATTCCTGACTAATGGATGTCCAGCCTCTCTTTTTGAAAACCTCCAGCAATGGAGAGCCTACAACCTCCCTAGGTGGCTTGTTCCATTGCTGAACAGCTCCCTGATGTCTAACCAAAATCTATGTTCTTATAACTAGATCTTAGGGATGAAACGAGAAGGGCAGTAATTATTCACGAGTATTTCAGAGTACTTGAGGATTGGAGTCAACTTTCCAGGAGCTGCTCAGTAATATGTGGGAGTGCAGCCTTCAACACGAGATGCCTTGTTACATGCTGAAACTGGAATGATAAGTATTGAAACCTTAGCTCATTTATGGATGATAAATTATTAGCTTAAACTGAGATCATATTTGCCCAATAAATTAATTACCTAAAATGTGTTTATCAAAAGTGAAAGTTGAAGAAAGTATAAGTAGTTCCAATTGTTTAAAAGGTGTTTATAAATGTTTATGAATGAATGGGCTGGGAGATACTTTAAATGGTGATTTGATTTCTGGCTCAAATGAAAAAGGAGTAATTACTCAGAGATTAAAAAATGATTTGGTATCAATGATTTGGTACTTGTGCAACCATCATGTTCTTCTTCCTTTTGATGTTTCTAAAAAATGTACACATAATTTTGAATTTTACCTTAAGATTCCTAATTGGAAGCACAGGACAGCTAATACAAGACTCCGATTTACTCAGATGAAAACAGCAGTACTTGTTGGGAGGTGGAAAAGAGTTCCTTTGATAGGACAGAAATGTTTCAAATAAAATCAAATTTATTGAAACGTGACTGTGAGTCATTGTTAACATAAAACACAAACATACAAATACCATAAACAAACAATCCTAACGTAGTATAAACTACAGAAATTTTACTAAATACTAAAAAGGTACTAGACCAACCTCAAACCAGTAAGGAGAACTCCCCTTCCTTTCTCTATACCTTAGTAAATTTGGACTTGGCCCAGGGCCGTTTTTCCTCAATTACTGTATATCATAATTACAAAAGTTATATAAAATTTGCCATTAGAGAGATTCCACTGGCTTAAATTGGATAAACCTTTCCCTCATTCCAATCACCTGCAACAAGAAACTCATCACTCTTAAAGTCACCTCCGGCTGCTCGTCACATAAAGCCAAATACATGAGAAATACATTAGTTGCCCCAGGGTTTTTATCAATAAACGGTTGCAAAAATTTTGAGCGTAAGGCATCATATAACCTACATTCAAATAATACATGATGTGTAGTCTTGGTGACTAAAGAGTCAAAAGGACATAGCCTGTCCCCATAAGGGACCCCCTGGAAGCGGCCCGACAAAACACTAGTCGGAAATGCGTTCAATCGTGCACTTAGAAACAGGAATTTCTCCTTGAAAGTGGCAGCAGTTGTTAGATAGTGAGCCATATTGCCCAACTGAGGGGCAATCTGGTTATATCCCGCCAGGTGCAGTGTGCCAGCAACAGCAGCCGGTCCTCCTGACGTTGGATGTCCCTACATCTTTCCCGAATCTCCCTCTTCACGGCCAGATAATTCTTGACCCCCAAATATGTCTCTGAGAACCCCAGCTTAGCCAAATGTTTAAGCATTAAATTATGCCATGAATTCACGTAAGAGTCCTGAAGCACAAGACGGGCCAAACCATCCGGGGAGGCCCTTTGTGTTTTAATCCAGAACAGGAGCGCTCGTTCCTGAGCCACAGCCATCCACCTATATGTCCCGGCCTCCAATCTTACAGCAGACGTAGGGGTTCCATTCGGCAGTTTAGTCAATTGCTGGAGAAACTTTGTCTGTACAGCATCCAGATTATCCTCTGTCAAAGGGGCCCAAAGCTCTGCCCCATATAAAAAGCAAGCACCCACCTTGGACTCGAAAACCTTAACTGCGGCTTCTATGTTCCTCCTGCCTGTACCAGCAAAAAAACGCAGGATTGCTTGCATATGGCTCATGGCAACCACATCAGCTTTCCCTGCATGCTCTTTCCAACATCCATTGGAGGAAAAGGAAAGACCCAAATATTTATAAGTCTTTTGCTGCAGCAGACAGGAATCTCCCATTGGCCACCTATGCACCTTCCTTGCCCCTGAGAAAACTAGAACATTGGATTTTGAATAATTAATGTTCAAGTGATTGTCCGTGCAGTAACTTTTAAAGGAGTCCAGCTGCCACAGGAGTCCAACCTTAGTCTGTGACAGTAAAACCAAATTGTCTGCATAAAGCAAGGCGCCAATGGCTTCGGTGGCTAATTTTGGCGGGAAAAATTGTTCCCGCCTCATGACCGGTATTATATCATAAACAAGTTAAACAGGATTGACACCAAGACACAACCCTGTCTAACTCCCCACTGAACTGGGATATCGGCCATTAGCTGCCCCGCTTGATCTACCCTCACTGCCACAGTAGAGTCACCGTATAGGGCCTGTATAAGACGAAGAAGCCTACCATCGATTCCCAGGAGTCTCAGCTTCATCCAAAGCAAAGGTCTACTGACTGAATCGAATGCCGCCTTGAGGTCTAAAAAGGCGGCATACAATTTCCCATTGATAGTACGATATTTCTCAGCCAGGTGTAGCAGCACCAAGCAGTGGTCCATAGTACTTCTGTTCTTTTGGAACCCCACTTGCTCAGGGAACAATATAGAATTCGCATCTATCCACTCTGTAAGTCTAAGAAGCAGGAGCTTTGCATAGATTTTACTCACAATACTTATTAAGCTAATCTGTCTGTAATTAGCTGGGTCAGTTCTGGCCCCCCTTTTATAAATGGGGACCACTATGGCCTGTCTCCATCCACTTGGAACAATACCAAGGGTATTAATACTGGGAAATAGTTTTGCCAAAACAGGCATCCACCAGTCGGCCCTCCCCAGTATTGCCTCTAGCTGAATCAGGTCTGAACCTGGGACTTTGCCCTTCTTGAAGAACTGTGCTGTATCGTGCACCTCCAGTTCAGTGATTGGAAGCCAGTCTGGTGCATCAATCTCTCCATACCCCTGGCTAGCCTGGTCTAAGTTTAACCCACAGGTCGAATCCCTCTGGGTGGCCCTAATGGCCACCCAGATGGGGTTATCAGCAAGGACCTCCCTGAGTGGGGCTTAGCCAATGCCCCATTTACTATGTGCCAGAAAGCCCTAGAATCTTTGATACTGCTAGCTTTAAGCAGCTCCTGCCATTTGTTGTCAAAGTGGGCTTTCTTCTTTTTCCTAAGTAAGTCCCTGTAGGCCTTTTTCTGTTGAAAGTATACCTTCGGGAGGCATACGTGGATNCTCATGTGTGGGGCCACAGATGATTTGGGACAGGCCCATGGTTGTCATGGAGGCCATGAACTCATGCCTCGCTCCTCCAAGATTGGTGTCAGTGTGGATGTTAAAATCCCCAGGACCACTATCATTTTCCTTAAAACATGGAGCAGAAATAATATCACAGAAATAATAATTGCTGTGGGCACATAACTCCAGTGCTCTGTGCGCTGCACTGACTGCCTATAGTTTTCTGGCCCCGATTCAAGGTGTTGATTCTTACCTAATACAGTCCTATATGGCTTGAGTCCCACTTACCTGCAGGATCACCTCACTTCCCAGGTCCTGGATCGACCTCTGTGGTCGGCTGGGAGCACCCTCCTCGAAGTCCCCGTGTATGTTGGGTGGCGATGATGGGGAGGACGTTCTCTGTGGCCGCCCTGAGGCTATGGAACTCTCTCCCAGTGGATATCCACTTGTCCCCGGATCTTCCCTCATTCTGGAAACAATATAAGGCGTGGCTGTTTCGGCGGGTGTTCAGTGAGGCGGAGGGATGAAGCGTAGGGCTTAAGGTTGGAGAGGGATGGGGATTTTATCCTGATACTGTGGAGTGCTTTATGGTTGGTACTGTATTTTATTGATGTTTTTATATGTTATTTTATATTGTAAGCCGCCCCGAGCTGCCTGTGGCAGGATGGGACAGACTAGTAAGAATTTAAAATAAATAAGTAAATAATAAATAAATATAAAATTAATATAAGGTATTTGTCCAAGTGTGCAAAGGAATTTCACATGTGCAAGTTGCATGCCAGGAGTGCTGCCCCAGATTTAAATGGGTGCCAAACAACATAATCCTCAAAGGTGTTCTGCCAGGCCTATTTCTCTTGAACTGAATGGGGCTAATGGTTACCCAGCAGTTTTGTTTGTCATTCTGCAATATTATATGAATTTGGTAGTCTTAACATTTGACCATATCTCATAACTGATATTACATAGCAGGAATATTGGAATATTATAGACAGGGACCCATGTTCACTGCCGTTGGTGACAATGGGGAAAACTCCACGAACATAGTTCCCTGATTATAGAAGAACTAGCCATGTACATAAAAAAATTAGCTTTATTTATTTTTAAGCAGTACGTGAAATTTGAAATATCTGTAATTTATACGGATAATTTATACAGATATTTATCTGTAATTTATACAGATATTTATACAGATATCACTGTATAATATAACAATTCAGGGCGAATCCTACAGCCACAAACATACATGATAAACCTTGTGATGCAAGTGTGAGCTTTCCCTTCTATGCCCTCTTGTCCGGTCATTCGGACGTAGGGAGCGATCTCCCTCTCGGCCACTAGGAGGCAGCAAGCAACTTTCAACTGGGCATGCATTGGAAGATCGCGCCCTTGCTTCCCCAGTTGAAAATCTGCCTCTGGACCGAAAGGAACTGCAGCAGGGTGCTCTGCACCCAGAGCGACTTTCGAGCATCTGACTCCCTCGGGGGGGAAGGGGGCTCCTCCATTTTAGTTTCAGTGGGGTTTAACCCCACTCAATTTAGATCAGTTTAAGCGCCCGGAGACGCCACCGACGAGTGGTTCCCACTGCAACCCCTCCCCCCTGGTGCCAGCTTTCGAGCACGGACGGGCAGAGCAGGCGCGGGGGTTCGGTCCACTGGGTACGCCCCCCCGCACGGGCTGCCTGCTAATGGCACAAACCGCCAAAACCCACTGAGCTGTGGCCCTGCGCGCCGCGGCACAGAGAGAAGACCCCGCAGCGACTACAGAGGAAAGCAAAACCACACGCTCCCCTCCCCCCCGCCCAGATCCAAACCGCTGCGTGCACTCAGTACGAGGAGCCTCACAGTTTTCTCCGGAATGGAAGAAGAAGAGGAGGAGGAGGCAGCCTTGTCTGCCTCCCTACAAGTAAGAGGGGCCCCTTCCATAGATCCCATCCAGCAGCTCCAGCTGGATGCTTTTAAGTCAATGATGGGAGTTCTGGCCCGCATAGAGGGGAACCAAACCCGGGCACGACGCTTCCTCCTCCCTCCCCCCCCCCGCCAAAGCTACATTTAAGAGAGCATCCAAATCTGCAGGGAAGGGCAAGCAAAGAAGCAAGTGCAAGCCCTTACAGAAGTGATCCCTTAAGGATCTCGTCGGCTCCTCCTATGAGGATTGAGGAAGATGAGATGAACTCCCCTCCCGCCCCCGAGTGAAGAAGGCAAGGTGCCGCCTGACGAGGAGTCTGACCCCGACTCACCCCTCCCGCCCAAGAAACGCAGCAGAGCCAGTAAAGCCAGATCCCCCCGAGTATGAGAGGTTACTGCGGAGGAGGATTCGGCATCTGCATCTTCCAGTTCCTCCCACCAATCCTCAGAGGGCAAGCCCCAGGAATGGAAAGACCTCCGGTCACAAGGAATTGGGCAGGGAGTTACCCTCGGACCAGGGTTCCGCCCTCCACAGGAGGGCGGAAAGGGTCCTTAAGATCACCCCCAAAGCCCCAAAGAAAAAAGACTTCTCCTCGGATGATGATTCTGACAAGGATTATATCCCTTAGCTGGACCACAGTTCTAGAGGTGCCGCCTTAAACAGGGCATTCGAAAAAATCATAAGGGTGCAACGGAAGCATCCCACCAAGTCTTCCAAGTTATCCAGGGTCCAACAGTCCCTTTATTCCTCCATCAAGCACAGCAACCTGATTTTTGGACTACCCCGGGTCGATGCTGCTGCTGCTGCCTTTCTTGCCCGATAGTCTGTGTTCCCCGCTGTGGGGGACCTCCTCCCCAAGGACTCAACTGACAAGGGAGTACAGGTGGGCCTTAGGAAAAGTTACGAGGCACTGTCTAATGTACTACGGATGGCCACTACCACCTCCTATGTGTCTAGAGCAATTATGAAGTGGTTTAAGCTGGGTAAGTACCCCAACATCTCCTCTGCCCTATCCCATAAGCTAGCCATCAACGTCACCCTGGCCCATGCATTCTTAATAGACTCCTCCATGGACATGGTTACCTGGGCTGCCAAGGGCATGGCAGCCAGCATGGCAGCCAGGCGCAGGCTGTAGCTCTGCTCCTGGCAGGCGGACCCTCACGCAAAGAATCTCCTAGTCAATAGCACCTTCAAGGGGTGCAAGCTATTTGGCTCCGTATTGGATAAGTCCCTCGCCAAGGCATCCAATAAAGAAAGAAAACACTCTCTAAACCAAGTCCAGCCCTTTTAAAAGCTTTTTCGTCCCTTCCACCACTTCTCTCGGGGACCTAGACATGGCCAGCCACCAGGCAACACCTGGAACTCTCAGGCACGCAACAGAGGTCAGAGGACGTGGAGCAAAATGGTCTGGATCCCCCTCCCGCAAGCAGGACTCATGACTACTCCGGATCCTCCTGCCTTAACCTCTGCCCGATTCGGTGCCTGGCTAATGCAGTTCTCCCCCAGGTGGGTACAATCAAGCACAGATGCCTGGGTACTACAGTGTCAAGGGGATACTCGATAGAGTTCAAATGCAGTCCAAGAGAACTCTTCCGAATATCTCCTTGCTTCCACATCTCTTCCAAACACAAGGCGATGCTTACAGAACTGAACAGACTCCCAACGAATGGGAGCCATAGAAAGGGTACCGTGGCACGGAGGGGTGGGGGTGGGGGGGACTCTACTCCATTCTCTTTCTGGTCCAGAAGAAAACAGGAGACTGGAGGGGAGTCCTCGACTTGAAGCTCCTGAACAGAACACTTCGAGCACAACACTTCAAGATGGAGACCCTGGGCTCCATCTCCCTTTCCCTCTTAAAGAATGACTGACTAGCTTCCTTGGACCTCAAGGACGCCTACCTCCACGTACCCATTCTGCCAGCCCACAGGCGATGGCTACGCTTCTGCTATGAGGGTCGACACTGTCAATATCGAGCCCTCCCCTTCATTCTAGGATCAGCGCTGCGGACATTCACCAAGGTTCTTGTCCCCCTCATAGTGAACCTCTGCTTGGAAGGGATAACTATTTTTCCCTACCTCAGCGACCTACTCATCACGGCCCCGTCTCAACAACTCTCCCAGGCCCATCTGCGCCGCTCCATCAGCTACCTGGAACATTATGGGTGCCTAATCAACAGGGACAAGAGTCACCTTACTCCCACACAATGGCTAGAGCACCTAGGAGCGATCATCAACACGGCCCAAGACAGGGTGTTCATCCCGCCACAATGACAGCACAAGATCCGAAAGCTGATCAGGCTGGTACAGATGCAGCCTTGTTCTCCACTGCTAACGCTTACATCCCTGCTAGGCCTGATGGGCTCCTGCACCCGTCACCTTCAGTGGGCCCGCTTCCAGTCACGGAATGTCCAGAGCCTGCTCCGGCCATGGCAGGCAGCCATCATCAACAGCTCGCCTGCTACTATCACAGTCACCCCAGAGACCCTCCTATCGTTCTCTTGGTGGGAGGAACGTTACGGGTTCGATCTGGGAGTCGCTCTGACAGAACCAACAAAGCTGGCGATAACAACGGACACCAGTCTGACAGGATGAGGAGCCCATCTACTGACGGAAGCAGCACAGGGCCTCTGGTCTGCACAAGATCGCAGGCACGGCATCAACTGGCTAGAACTCAAGGCCATCCGACTTGTCCTTCAGCCCTTCGCTCATCACGTGCGAGGGAAACACGCCATAGTCTTCACGGACAACACTACCGCCCTAGCTTACATCAAAAATCAGGGAGGCTCACGGTCCCAGACCCTCCACAGGAAAGCCAAACGACTGCTCCTCTGGGCGGAAGCCCATCTCCTCTCACTCACCGCATGACACATCCGAGGGGCGGACAACGTAGAAGCGGACTGGCTGAGCCGTCAATCAGTAGACCAGGGGAAATGGTCCCTCAGTCCAGCGGCCTTCAGGCTGATCATCCACAGGTTTGGCCCCCAATACTGGACCTGTTTGCCTCCACATCCAATACCAAGACAGTTCGATTCTTCAGCAGCTGTCCGCACCCCAAGGCAGAAGCACACGATGCTCTCAATCAGCAATGGCCCCCAGGCCTCCTTTATGCCTTTCCACCATTTCCACTGCTAAGTTGAATGATTCACAAGGCCAAGAAACTACGAGCCACTGTCATCCTGGTGGCTCCCTTCTGACCCCACAGACTGTGGTTTCCCGACCTGATCATCCTGTCGGCAGGGAACCACCTGGAGCTCCCCATCACTCCAGACCTGTTAGCCAGGGCCTCTTGTTCTACAACCAGCCGAGCTTCTTGAAACTGACAGCCTGGCTCTTGAAACCGCAGCCCTGCGGAAGTTAGGTTATTCCGACTCCGTCGTACAGACGCTTCCGACTTCTAGACGCAAGTCTACTCGGCGCATTTACCAGTGCTCCTGGGGGATATTTGTTAAGTGGTGCCATTCCCATCAGGTCCCACCCCATTCCCGTACCATGGCCAGGTCCTTCAATTCCTCCAGGAGGGGTTGGACAAGGGCCTCCGACCTAATACCCTGACTTAATACGTTGACAGCTAGCAGCCCTGGAAAGGTACCTTAGGGGCCTCCTCAGGGTAATGCCTAGCGGGTCACCCCCATATCAGGCTTCGAGCGCACCCAGGCTTTTCGACGTTCTTCCTGTCTCCTGGTCAGTTACCATCCCCACTCAAAAGGCCAGAGGGTTTCCAAAGCAATCATTGCCAAATGGATCTCAGCCTGTATCACGGACGCATACAGAGCCGTGGATCTATTGCCCCCTACTAGGACACTGACCCACTCCACCTGGGGGGCCGTAGCCAACTGGGTCTTTAGATCCCGGGCTCCACTAGGCGAGATTTGTAAGGTGGCCACTTTGAAAAGCCTTCACACTTTCACCAAGCACTACAAAATCGATTTGTTTGAATCAGCTGAAGCTGCCTTCGGGTGGAGGGTGCTTCAGGGGGTCCTGACTTCTCCTTAGGTGCCCTGCCCCTCCCTTGCCGAAATCTCTCCACTGCTTTGTTACCTCCCTACATCCGAATGACCCGACGAGAGGGCATAGAAAGGGCAATTGGGTTCCTTACCATGGGAATTGTCCTTCTATGTCCCTTGAGGGAGGTCATTCGGGTATTTTACCTGGGCGCCGTCAGGATTCCTGGAGGACTGTAATCTTTCCCTTAACAGGGATAGTTCGTTATGTGGGTTCCTCCTTGTAGTGCGGGAGAGGTTGTGTTTGTTCTTTGTTTCAGATAAGTTGGTTTCCAGTTCCTGCAGCTGTGGTACACCTGGGGCAGCGAGGGCGCAATCTCCCTATGCATGCCCAGTTGAAAGTTGCTTGCTGCCTCCTACTGGCCGAGAAAGAGATCACTCCCTAGGTCTGAATGACCTCCCACGAGGGACATAGAAGGACAATTCCCAAGGTAAGGAACCCAATTACCCTTTCCCTTGCAGCACTTGGAACGATCAGTAATATTCTCCTTCGCTGAGAACAACTGGAATGGTTCTGAATATTCAGTAATCTCACAACAGCTCAATCCATTGCCATAGTGGGCACTTAGACAAGCAGATTTTTAACCTATTATATAAGGTAATATAAATTAACTGTCAGAATCAAATGACGAAACACTTTGGTCAACAATGGAAACAACATGCATGGAATAGAGAAGAATGGTGTGATGTTGACTTGTGTTCCTGGCCAAATTCTTATAGAGACATAAATGAATGAAAACAAGTCAGATACAGGTGATAAGGTAATACATGAAGTTACTTCAATGCTTGCTTGCCATGGCAGGTAAACCATTTAATATATAGTTCTTCCCAACCCCACCTGGTTCATGGGGTCTCTTAAAGGGCAGATGCTCATCCTCCATCAAAGAGCTGTATCCTTGGGTGTTAAAGACATGGGCTGGGAGCCCACCGGACCCTGGATCTGCTCTATGCCCCCCTCCAGCCACCTTGTGTGAGCTCCGCAAGGACCCCAGCAGGCAGGCCGGGGGTTACCCCAGCTGTGGTCTGCTTGCACGCACCCCCCTCCTTCATCATAGAGTTGCAGGTGGAGCAAACACTCTAGGCTGCAACCGCAACTCTGTGGTGATGAATCCATCGGACAGTAGGCAGCCCCTGGTTCGGGCCAAGTTACCCTGCACAGTGTGCTCCACATTTCTTGGGATGACACCGTGTGGAGCTGTTCCAGCCCAAACTCGGGCAAATATCTGGCGGCCATCCTTCATATGGGCAGGTAAATCCGGGGTCCGTGGAGGCCACCATATAGTCTGTTAACACCCCTAGTGAGGATTTGCCCAAGCCCCTTCTTGCGCCTGGGCCTGCAATTACTTTCTAGTAACCCTGTTACAGGTCCCCTTCCTTCATTCCAGACGTGCATTGCGTCCCTTCCTGATTTTAACAAAATGCAAGTATACAGATGTGAGTAGGGAGGAGGAGGTTTCTGCTGTATTTTAAAACACTTAAAAAAATTAAACTCTTCAATGCCTGTGATGTTTTGTGCGTTCAACATTTTTACTTGTGTCTATGCATAGGTTTTAGGTTGGTAGTTGCATATCCGTACTGCCACTGGAAATTTTTATGGAAACAGATTTTAAATGTCATATAATAACATGTGACATTAATTTCCCCACCCCGTAAGAAATGTGCTTCACTTTCTGGTGTAAAATAGCATTAAAAATTCAACTTTGTGTTTCATTTGTTTGAACAAATGTTCTCTTAACACCAGGTTCAGCGTATGGTCATGTAGCAGTAAAGACGTCAGCTGCAGAATTTGTTGACATTTCATTACTCCTTGCAGACGGGTGTAGTTGTAGCCAAACACTGCCCCTTTAAAGGAGCTAGCAGCAACCCAGAATTACTGGGCATATTGATAAACATAGCTAATGGGGAAGAGTCGATATGGATTTAGCAAAGGGAACTCGCGCCTCATTAAAATATTGGAATTTTTGAGGGTGTAAATAAGCATGTAGATAGGGGTGAGCCAGTCGATATAGTGTAGTCTTTTTGACTTAGTGGCTTATTGACTTATGAGGAAAGGTTTGTAGAAGTGGGCTTGAAAACTGCATAGCCAAATTACATCATTCATCTCTAGGGTGGACTTCAGCAGTTTACAAGTATGCTGAATGCATAAGTGGAAAAGGAACATTTTGGCCATTGACATAAGGGGGATTTCCTTTCTTTACCCATAAAAGAGAGCCTGCTGCGGGGATTCTCTTCTCCAACCCTCCCCCACCTGGACTTACCTGCTTGCGGGTGGTGCCGGGGGAGGTGTGACTCCTCGCCGCCGCGGCCGGCATTACCACCGCCGCCGCCTCTATCACCGCCGCCGCTCGCCGTTGGGGCCGCCGCCGCCGCTGCTTCGTCCCCGCGGGGTTACCTGCGGGGACAAGAAGGAAAGAACTTGTGAGTTGGGGGCAGGGGGGGGAACGCAGAGGGCAGCCACGTGGGCTGTCCTGTCCCCTCCCCCCCCACCCGGAAGTAGCAGGGGCTAAAAGCCCACAGGCAGCGGCTGGAGCCGCAGGCTGCGGCCGCAGGCTTGCGGCCGAAGGGCCGCGGCCAAAGGGCGCGGCACTTCGGGGGCACTTCTGGGGGACTGCAGGGGGGGCAGGGGGGTTTTTGTGTTTTTTATTGGGCAGGCTTTTTATCTGTCAGGGCTAGGGTGGTAGGGTGGGGGTATTGACACGGGTGGGGTAATGTGGGGGGTGGACCCAGGGACTCCCCCTGGTGAGAGCAGGGGGAGGACCGGGAGGGTTGGGGGGGAGGGGGTGGCTCGGTCTCCCCGTGAGAGGGGGAGACCGAGGGAGAATGGGGAGGGTATGGTTGGGGGGGGGAGGGTTATGGGGGGGGAGGGGGGGAGGGAGGGCCGGGGGGCAAGCAGCCGGGTCTGAAGGGCCGGGATTGGGTGGACGGAGGGGAGGGCATGGCCATTGGGGTCGTGATGGGGCGCGGACGGTATGGTCCATGGGGTGGGAAGGCACGGGCCCCTAGGGGTCCACGGTGCCTGAGGGAGGTGGAGGTCATCACCCCCCCACTAAGGGGGAGGGAGGTGCCGGGTCCAGGGTCCGCGCGTGGGGGGCTGGTGCTGATGAATGCGAGGTCCGTGGTCAACAAGGCCCCGATTATCCACGATTTGATCGTGGATGGGGCCGTGGACCTCGCATGCATCACGGAGACCTGGCTGGATGATCTGGCCGGTCCAACTTTGGCGGATCTGGTTCCAGCTGGGTATGCCGTGCAGCATCAGCCCCGCATGAGCGGCCGGGGAGGAGGCGTAGCTATTGTTTTTAGGGAAGACTGGCCTGTTAGGAGGTATCCAGTGCCGGAGATTGTGGGTGTAGAGGCTCTGCACGTGGTGATCGATTTGGCTGGGGGCAAGCTAGGGGTGCTGCTGGTGTACCGGGCCCCTTCATGCCCGGCGGCATCCCTTACCGCTCTAGCGGAGCTGGCCTCGGAGGTGGTGTTGGGCTCCCCCAGGACTTTGGTTCTGGGGGACTTCAACGTCCACGCCGATGCCGGCCTTGTTGGGGCGGAGCGGGAGTTCATGGCCGCCATGGCAACTATGAACTTGTCCCAGGAGGTGATCTGCCCGACCCACGTGGGGGGACATATCCTCGACCTGATCTTCGGCTCTGGCCTTGAGGCGGGGGGTCCGGTTGTGGGGGAGGTGACAGCGGTGCCCTTGTCGTGGACGGACCATTACCTCCTTCAGGCCGGTCTTTTAGCGCGCCCCCTCCAGAAGGGGAAGGGACCAGTTAGGATGGTCCGCCCTCGGAGGCTGATGGAACCCCAGCGGTTCCAGGAGGTCCTGAGGGAGCTTACCCTGGATGTGGACGGTCACTCTGTGGATGAGCTGGTCCGGCATTGGAACATCTTGCTGGAGGAGGCCATTGACAGGGTGGCTCCGAGGCGCCTTCTGCCTCGGTCTCGTCACCGCAGGACCCCTTGGTTTACTGAGGGGCTGCGGTGTATGAAGCGTGTGGGCAGGAGGCTAGAGCGACGCTGGCGTCGGACTCGGTCTGTCTCCGATCGTCTTCTCCATAGGGCCCATTTGCGGTCCTATGTGGAGGCTGTGAGGACGGCGAGGAAGGAATTCCTCGCCGTCCTCATAGCGTCTGCGAAGTCGCGTCCAGCGGAGCTGTTTCGGGTGGTGCGGGGGCTGGTTAGTCCGGCCTCCCTCCGCCTGGATGGGGACTTGTCCCGGGCCCGCTGTGAGGAGTTTGTCATCTACTTCGCAGACAAGATCGCTCGGATTCAGGCCGATTTCGACGCTGGGTTGATAGCAGTAGGGGAAGAGCGCGGGGGGGCGGAGGGTCCGTCTGGTCCATCTTTATGGGGTGAGTTTCAGGAAGTGACGCCAGCCGATGTGGTGGATGTCCTGGGGTCTGTGAGGGCCACGTGTTGTCAACTAGATCCATGCCCGTCCTGGTTAATAAAAGCTTCCGGGGAGACGTTGGGGACGGTGCTGGCGAGGGTGGTGAATGCGTCCCTTCGGCAGGGGAGGTTGTCGCCTTGCTTAAAAGAGGCTGTGGTGCGCCCCCTGCTGAAAAAACCATCGTTGGACGTAGACGCGCTCGCCAGCTACCGACCTGTCTCTAACCTTCCCTTTTTAGGGAAGGTTATTGAGCGGGCAGTGGCGCTCCAGCTCCAGGGTCATCTAGATAATATCGGGCTCCTTGACCCTTTTCAATCTGGGTTCCGCCCCGGCTATGGCACCGAGACGGCGTTGGTGGCCTTGGTGGACGACCTCCGCCGGGAGATGGATGCGGGATGTTCGACATTTCTCATCCTGCTCGATCTCTCGGCCGCTTTTGACACCGTGGACCATGGGCTGCTGTTGAGACGACTGCGTGACCGGGGGGGTCTGGACGGGACTGTTCTTGAATGGTTCCGTTCATTCCTCTCGGGGAGGAGCCAGCGGGTGGTGTTGGGGGAGGAAACATCGAGCCCCCGCGCCTTACCGTGTGGCGTTCCGCAGGGATCGATCTTGTCTCCATTATTATTTAACATCTATATGCAGCCCTTGGGGGAGGTCGTGAGAGGGTTCGGGGTGCGATGTCACCAGTATGCTGATGATACTCAGCTGTACCTCTCGTTTTCTACCGACCCAGACCCTGCTGTCTCGGTGCTATCCCAATGTTTGGAGGCCGTGGCGGATTGGATGCGGCGGAGCAGACTGAAGCTCAACCCAGATAAGACGGAGGTGATGGTGGTGGGGAGGGCGAAGGGGGTGGTGGCCCCCCTGATTGGGGGGGTTTGCCCCCCTGTAGCTCAGCAGGTCCGGAGTCTGGGGGTCATATTGGACGCAGACCTGCGGCTGGAGCGGCAGGTGGAGGCAGTCGCTAAGGCTGCCTTCCGCCAGCTTTATCTGGTACGTAGGCTGCGTCCGTATGTCTCTGGCCCGGACCTGGCCTCCCTCATCCATGCCTTCGTCACCTCGCGGCTCGACTACTGTAACGCGCTCTACGTGGGGCTTCCCTTGTTCTTGGCCCGGAGGCTGCAGCTGGTGCAGAATGCGGCGGCCCGTCTTCTTACGGGGACGGGTCGCCGGGAGCACATTACACCGGTGCTCCGAGCGCTGCACTGGCTGCCGATAGTGTGCCGGGCCAAGTTCAAGGTCCTAGTAATGATCTATAAAGCCCTATACGGCCTTGGCCCCTCTTACCTTAGGGACCGCCTCGCCCTTCGCGCCCCGGAACGACTCCTGCGGTCTGCCGGGGGTGCCCGCTTGGAGGTCCCCCGTGTTAAGCGGGGGGCCACGATGAAGCGGGCGTTCTCGGTGGTAGGGCCGCGGCTGTGGAACTCCCTTCCGGAGGAAGCTCGCCTGGCCCCAAGCCTTTTGATATTTCGGCGTAACTGTAAGACCTGGCTGTTTGCCCAGGCCTTTGGGAGGGAGGGGGGGGGGTGATTTTTAATCCCCCACCTTATATATTTATTTATGATTGTTCTATGCCCTGTTTTATTGACATATTTTATATTTGTTTTAAATGTTTTTATACTGTTTTATTGTTAACCGCCCCGAGCTGCATGGCAGGATGGGGCGGTATAGAAATCTAGAAAATAAATAAAAAATAAATAAAAATGAGTCTCATGGGCTCTTCAGTAGAGCAAACAAGACCTGGTTTGTAAAGTCTTATCTAAAGAGCCCTTTAAAGCAGACTGGAGAGTGCGCTTTCGCTAACTGAGAAGAATTAAGAGATGAGTCAAACCTGTTGCAACTTAATCTTATATTGTAGGGTAATTTCAGACATGACACCACCATAGTCAACCACACTGGATCACAGTCAGTGTGGTGGCTGTGAGGGGTGGCACGTCTGTTTGAGCACCGCCAGATGTTCATCACGGTGAATTCCTGGTGGGGTTCAAAGCTAACTATGGTTCTGGAGGTGAAGCCGGCCTCACCTCCAGAACCGTGGTTAGCTGAACCACGATCAGGAAAGGGGCAAAAGTAACGTGTGTTACCTTGCTCCGTTCCTGAACGTGGTCCGGACCGCGGTGTAAGCACGTCTGAAATTACCCCTAGTCTAGAGAGTGTGTGGTTGCTGTGTTAGTCCCAAATTTAAGAGATGGAGATTAAATGAAGTATTTCAGATTAAGTGAAGAAGTTCAGATTAAATTTTTAATTATATTTTATTATGTATTTAGTCTGCATGTATTTTGTTTATCGTTTGATTATTGGTTTCCCCTCATTGCATTTAAATGTTTGAAATGCTAATGACTCTTTCCTAACTGCTCCCTCCCAATTGGTTGCTGTCCTGCATTTCTCAGGACAGAAATCCAGCTTTTTCCTTGAAGCTTGCATACTCGCACTCACAGAACTTGATCTAGTAAAAGATATCTACTTTGCCTCCATCTCTTAATTTTTTATGGCATTTTACCATTATACTGTATAGTAGCAAAAATGTTTAGCATCTCATCACTGATTTACTAACTTAGTTTACACTTCCTAACCATTTCGGTCCCAGACCTCCCCTCCTTTCAAAAAAGCTGAAAGGCCTGGCTGTTCTGCCAGGCGTTTGGCGGGGGAGATGGGGGTGGGGTGGAGGAGAGGGATGAGGGTGTAATAGTATGTTTTATAGTTTTATGATTTTAATTGTTGAGGTACACTGTTGTGAGCCACCCCGAGCTGCCTGTGGCAGGAGGGCCGGGATACTAAATGCTTTTAATAAATAAATAAATTTACTTAAGATTGCTTTGATCTGACAGTAATTTACAGAAGGAACGCCTATTTTCCAACATGTAGTGAAGCAAAATTTTCTGACTAACATCATTAAAGGACAGAAGTGGTGGTGGTGATTGATTTAGTTTCATGTTCCAAAAATTGATGTCTTCCCCTTTTAAAACGCTTGACTAGATTTTAACTGATGAATGTTTTTTTTCTGAACAGTTGAGAGCTGGGAAGGATTAAGTCTTTCTTATGGACAAAATCACCTCTCAAGCATGATTTAAATTTTAGTTGCTGAGTCAATTTCTGTATAATTTCCACGTTTAATATTTTGCTCAAGAAATGTAATACTTCCACAGTGTGTAACTAGCATGTAGGGAAGAAAGGCTGTCTCTGATTAGGTATTAGATAGACTTTATTCTTTTGAACAAGAATATTTACTTAGTTTAAGAGTTGCATAAGACAATGTTGGTTTCTATATTCTTTTCCTTATTAAAATTCATTAGAAAATCCCAGACATGGCTCTCATTGTAGAGTTAATGATTGGCAGTGACTTAAAAGGAGACTATAGTATATTAAACACAAGCACAGATTGTTTAGGCACAAAAACTGTATTCCAGCATTGAAAATTTTCTTGGCTTAGCATCAAAGCATGTTAATAGGTATAGTCTTGGCTTGGGACAAAGATTGAATTGTTACTGTGGTCTATTTCATCCTGCTGCTACTTGGCAAGACTCAGTGTATTTTTAGGTGAAGTTTGTGTGTGCACTTGTCTAGTCACCTGGAAAAAAGGATGCTTAGATGACCCGTGAAAATGCAGTTAGTGTGATGGAAGGTGAGAATGTGTAATCCTTATTATACAGAGGATTGTTAACACTGTTTTGAGGGCAAGATATCATTTCAAAGCAGTACAGTGCTCTCAATTGTTTAGCTGCACATGTGATTTTTGCAGACTAGCAGGAAGGATTTAGCAGTGGTGTAACAATGCACTTTATAATTGTTAAATGTTTATGCTCCATTTCCTCCATTTGTTTCAATAGAGTTGAGTAGCATGGGAAGGAAGACATTTTTGAGATACTGTCATTTTTCCATAGTGTGCAGTGTCTGTTTATGCGAACAGTAGATCTGAAAGCAGAATTAGAGTCAGTGGTAATCGCGTTGTGTCGAATATATGTACTTTCCTCAACACTTGTTCTACCTATGTGTATACAGTTTTCATACCTTAAATTACATTATTATCCTACTCTATACTCCTTGTAGCATTGCAGAATCAACCCAACTGTACGTGAGTAACTAGATTCTTTATTGATAGAATTAACTACGTGAGTAACTAGAATTAACTGTAGTTAATTAGAATTAACTGTAGTTAATTGTAGTGAGTAGCTAGAATTAACTGTACATGAGTAACTAGATTCTGTATTGATAGTTAATTTTCAGTTGAATTATCCTTTCTGATCATTAGTTTAATTTATTTATACACAGTAGCATAGGCTTTCGTCAAGGCCATCATTGAAAAGAGGAAAAAAGACTAAACAAAGGAAAATGCTGCTAAATACCATTAAAAACAAAACAAAATTCATTACAAACAATTTAAAATAATTACAGCATTACATAAAATCATGGAGACATAATCGCAATTAGCAGAAATATCCATCTGTATAATTCATCTTTGTAAGCGAACAGGGCAAGTATAGTAACAATAATGCCCTTACGCTGAAAAGCCCAATAAGTTTTTCAAGATTTGACAAATACCTTGTTTTATTTAGTATAGGCTGAAGACGAGTATGTCTTAATTCATTAAATAAGGAGCATTCCAACACATAGGGGACAGTATCCTCCATAGTACCAGCATGGCATGGGCAAAATCTTAAATCTCTAGATACCCGCAATCTCCTTCCCACCAAACACCCAGTCAGCATTTGTTCTGTATGAAGTCTACATATTGTGGTTGTCAGTTTCTTCTGATTAAGATCAATTAAGAAGTATGGTTCCATAAAATGTAAAGTGGAGCAGTACAGCAATTATGAACCATGGCAAAATCATCCTGTTGGGAAATATCCCTTAGTCTTTGAGACACTAACTTCTTACCCTGGGCTGTAAATATTCTATCATGGTCAGTAACGTAAAAACTTAACCCACAAAGTATAAGAGGTCTAACTATGTTGTGAAAAATCATGATTACTGTCTTCAATGTAGCACGTTTTGGGGAACCTATAAGGCGAAAGGGTCTGCATTTTGAACCAATATCCCAACAATCTCTCTGTTACAATAGTCA
This sequence comes from Sphenodon punctatus, assembly GCA_003113815.1. Lineage (NCBI taxonomy): Eukaryota > Metazoa > Chordata > Lepidosauria > Sphenodontia > Sphenodontidae > Sphenodon > Sphenodon punctatus. The sequence continues at coordinate 705,002 of QEPC01005272.1, forward strand.
ACTGCACCTCCACACCAGCCTCTAACCTAAAATTGAAGCTGGGGTAGAAAGTGCAAGTCCTAGCAAGTAGTGTGAAAATTTATTTTGAGGAATATCAATATCTGAATGCACTGAATATCCCCAAATTTTGGCATATAAAATTTGCAAAATAACTTTAGCATGAAAAGCTTGCAATGTAGTAGGAACAGATCTCTTAGAGAATGCACCATGAAATTTCTTGATGCCAATGTTGACTGAGTTACTCTTGATTTTAGAAGATTAAGATGACAGTCCTACGACAGGGAAGATGAAAAAATCAATCCCAAGTATTTTACTTAACCAGCTCAAGCATGTTTGAAACACTGTGCCAAGGATATTTCTTTGAGCATTTGCCCCAATTAATTATTTTAGATTTAGAATAATTTATGATCAGTTTATTGACAGCACACAGTTGGGAAAACTTTATAATTGCTCTTTGCAAGCCTATAGGTGTTCTTCAATCAATCAAATTTATTTACGGCATCTGCCAAACATAAAAAAAAAAGCATTAACAGTCCAGGACCATAGGTGTTCTTGCGATTAACACTGTATCATCCAAATACATTAATACAGTAATAGGAGTAGATAGCAATTTCAGCAGATAAAAGTCCATCACACACACATCACATATATCGTTTACATACAGGTTAAACAGAAGAGGAGCTAGCATAAAACCCTGGTGCATTCATTTACATGTTGGAAATTTTGTAGACAGTTCTTGCATACCATATCTAACTTGGGCCCAAGTGTTCTCTTGGACTGTAGTGGCTGCGGGGATGGGTGTGTGGCCGCGGTGAGTGGAGGTGGATGTGCACCAGTGGCATCTCAACCCACGGAGCATCAGTCATTGGTGTCTGTTGCTCCGTGCGTAGGTGATGGGTGGAGGTGCCCATCACCCACGCCTGGGCATGCACCCCCACCCATCCCCCGTGGCATTCAGATGGACGCTCCACCCATCTCCATGCAGTAAAGACTGCATGAAGATGGATGGGGGCGTCTCGTGTGAAAAGGGCCATAGTATGCTATAAACTACTCTTAGTATGCTGTAAACTAATTTCAGTAGCCCAGGATCAATACCTAACTTAGACACTTTTCTAAGGGACGGGGGTGCGTGGGGGTGCGTTCCCATGGACCACCATCCATCCCCATGCATGGAGCAATGGGTGTTGGCACCCGTTGCTCTGTCCATTGGTGATGGGTGGAGGTGGGTGGAACGCCGGAGCACCCATGGACCCCCACCCACCACACATGGTGTTCTCATGGGCGCCCACCCATCCCCCCCTGCACCCGCTGTGGTGTTTGCACGGACGCCCCCCCACCCGCACACGTGTGCAGGGGGTGGGGGGCGCATTCGGGTAAAAACAGCCATACTCAGTTTGCCCCAGAGTATCACTCTATCTATGGAAACAAAAGCAGCAGATAAATCAATAAAAACAGCAGACAGTGCCAACTTGATCACTTTAGTATGTTTATATCTAAAATACTGTAATGTAAATATGTGATCCAAAGGTAGAACATCCTGCTCGAAATCCTGCTTGTTCTTGAAGTATATCATTTTCTGACACCCAGGCTAACAGATAATTTAAAAGTTGCCTCCCAAAGAGCTTAGCAGATACATTTATTAAACTAATGGGCCAGTAAGGCTTGGGTTTATCTCTACTGCCTCTTTTATAAATCGTAAAAATAACGTTACCCTTCCAGGATCTTAGAAATTGGAAGGTACTAATAATACTGTTAAACCAAGGGACTAAAACAGATACCCACCAATCAATATTCAACTGTATGTATGTATGTATGTATAAACTTTATTGATACAACCAATGGTTGGTACAATTTTACAAAATGAAAACATAAAATAAAAGGACAAGATTAAGGATAAATTTGCAAGCTTACACCATGGTCCTTTCCAAATAGTTCCTTATTTTCAACCTCCCAACATACTCAACTACCAAAAAAAAAAAAAAAGTATGCGGGAGGTAAATCAAGAGAGAGCAAGAAAGGCCCCTGCCTGTCATACTACTTTCGAATCTACTAACATTAGTGAATCTGCTCACCTTTGGCCCGAGCTCTTCTCTTAGCCAGTGACAGCAAGAAAATTGCTACCCTGAACATCTTTCTTTCTGACTCATTCGCCAAAATACTTTCTAATCTTTGAGTAATACCAGCCCAAGGGGCTTCTATCTCAAACAATCTTCTATATTTGTATCGAATATCCATTGAGTCAGTACATTCAAATAAACAACGAACTTGGTCCTCCACTCTGGTCATACAATCACATACCCTGTTATCATAAGGTGTCCCCTTTAATCTACCCTCCAGAATACTGGAGGGCATTAACTGAAATCTTGCCAGAGTAAGAGCCTGTCTCAAGGCAAAATTCATAGTACTGACCAAATATTATTCCAAACTACATGTGATTTTATATTTTCCATAATTTGGAGCTATCACTGAATTTGCCACAAGGGCCATATCATCTTGTTTTCCAATGTCCGAAATTCGAGATTTCAAAAGATTTTTTCAATGAGATTTTAGGCAGGGCTTCCAGTGAAAATCCATTGTCTCTAAGAAGACCGATGAATCGAAATCTCCAGGATGAGCTTTCAGCCCGCTTGCCCTGTTCTTCCCAACAGGCACGAGTAAGGCTATTCCTAGGCATTAACCTCAGCCTTGTCCAAAAATTTGTGATAGCCATCCGAATTTGGGTAGCCACAGAAACCACCCCCAATTCAGCTCTTAAAAAGACAGCAGGCGTATAGATTGGCGCTCCCAGGAGACACCTAAGGGCCCTATTCTGCACTGCCTCCAAAGTCGTATCCTCAAAGCCCCATATTTCAGCACCGAAAAGCAATTGTGGGATACGTTTATGGACTAACACGCTAATAGCTGGCTTGGTCATCTTACCTCCCCCCCCCCCCCCCCCGTAGCCCAAAATTTTACAATTCCCCCCGCCGTTTGTCGAGCCTTCCATTTAGCTGATACTAAGTGTGACGCCCAAGAACCTGTGACAGCAAAACATAGACCCAAGTATCTATAAATCGGGACCTGAGCTATTTTAAAGTTATCCAGATACCAAGCCCGAGTCCGGGTTTTTCTGGCAAACACAACCACCTTTGTCTTATTGTAATTTATTTTAAGTTTCTCCCTTTTGCAATAGGAGCCCAACAAGTCTAAGGCCCTTCTCATCCCCAATTTGGCAACGGATAATAATGCCATGTCATCTGCATAGAGTAACAGAGCAGTTACTCTATTGCCGATCTTCGGGGCAAAAATTTGTTCGTTGTGAAAGACATTGATGATATAATTAATATAGAATTTAAACAGAAAAGGCGCTAACCCCCCCCCCCTATTTTACTCCCCTTTGAACCGGTATAGCGCCCGTCAGATGTCCTTCCTTATCTCTATGGATTTTCATACAGGTATGACTATATAATCCCTTTATCAAAAAAAGAGACGTCTATCCAAATTTGTAGCTATCAGTTTTTCCCAGAGCCGTTCCCGATCTATCAAGTCGAAAGCTGATTTGAGATTGATAAAAGTTACAAAAAGGCCCCCCTTCCCAGCTTGAGAGTATTTGTTCATCAGATGTGATAATATGTAACAATGATCTGTAGTGGCTCCGACCGGCTTGAAAGCCTGCCTGTTCCTCATGGAAGACATTTTCCTTAATAGCCCAATCTTCCAATTTTCCCAAAAGATACTTGGCATACAATTTAGCCATTATATCGAAGAGGCTTATGGACCTATAATTTGCCGGGTCGTGTCTAGGGCCCTTCTTATAAATTGGAATTATCACACTCTCGTTCCAACCGGCCGGGAAGGACCCTGTAGCATTAATACTGTTAAATAGTCTGGTAATAATGGGGGTCTAAAGATTTATATTACTCCTGAAGACCTCTGCAGGAATCCCATCTTCCCCAGGAGCCTTCCTCAAAGGCAACCTCATAGTAAAGGTTCGGACCTCGGGCTCCTCAACAGGGTTCCAAGGTGAATATTCAGACTATCTCAGCTCCTCTCTTATACTAGAAGTTTCCTCACCAAGTCCACCAAAGATACCTTGAAAATAAGCTTCCCATTTTTTGGGCCAGAATATCAGAATTTTAAAAATCCCACTCTTCCCCAAGCCTTTTTTTAATAAGGTTCCAAAATTTTGTACTGTCCCTCCATTCTACTGCCTGCCTTAGCTTGTCCCATTGGGCTAGCTGGAATTTCCTTTTCGTATACTTTACCAGTTTCCTATAATATATTCTAACCATTATTAGCCTTTCAAAATTTTCCTTTACTAGATTTAACTTGAAATAACAGGCTGCTACACTGACTACCCTTTTGTAATTCTTACATTCTCTGTCAAACCATGAAAGATGTTTTTTTGAAAGTCCCCCTTGATAAGGGGACTTGAATGATTTCCAGAGTACTTCAATCAGGACAGCATACAAAGTTAACACTGCTGCATCGGAAGCCATTGGATCCATCATTGCTGCTATCAATTCTCTACATTCTGAGGTTTTAAATATTTCCATTGCTGTCTCAGCAGTTTTGGAATTCCAGTTTATCTTCCCCTGAACTGGCGAGTTTCCCTGAGGCTCATCCGTACCCCATGATCTACTAGGGCATGCGAGATCCCCTATCTCTACCTTCACTTCAATCAACTGATGGTCACTCGCCCCCGTGGGAATCACTGTAAAGTCCCAAAACCTATCTTGATACTCCAGCGGGACACATACATAGTCAAATACACTTGCTCCCCGCTCTCCAATATACCTCCTGTTTATCTGCATTCCCTCTCCCATTTAAGACAATCCATTTCATTTCTATATTAGACTGATAAACTTCAGCTGGGATGCCACCTGGGTCCAGTGCCTTGTTCTTTTTTTTGTTTCTTTATCAATTCAATTGACTATCTGTGACAAAGTAGGAGGTACTAGAATATACCTGGGACAACTCCAGATCTTTGTATAACATAACATAATCATTAGTGGGGGTGCTGGGGGCTGTTCGAACCACCACTTGTGAATTATATTCATGAATTATATTCATGCCTCTTGTGAATTATATTCACCACCTCTTGTGAATTATATTCATTATATTCATGATTAAGACAGCTCTTAATCATTCTCTGATTAAGAGCTGTCAGGAGACAATGGGGCCATTGCTGGCTGAGGTGGTCAACGCCTTCCTACGGGAGGGCAGAGTGCTGAGCTGCCTCGAGGTGGTGGTATGGCCTCTGCTCAAGAAACCATCACTTAATGTTGACTCCCCCGCCAGCTATTGGACTGTCTCTAACCTTCCATTTTTAGGGAAGGTTATTGAACCTTCAGCAGCTCCAAGGGCATCTCGACCATGTTGGTTTTCTGGATCCCTCACAGTCTGGCTTTAGTCTGGGGCATGGCACTGAGACAGCATTAGTGGCTTTGGTGGATGATCTGTGCCGGGAAAAGGATAAGGGTCAATAGACCCTTTTGGTCCTATTAGATTTGTCGGCTGCATTTGATACCGTTGACCATGAGATGTTGGTGATGCGCCTGCGGGATAGTGCAGGGGTGGGAGGGATCGTCCTTGAGTGGTTCCGCTCATTCCTGACTGGGATAACTCAGTGGGTGGTGCTCGGTGATTATTTTTCATCTCACTGAGACTTCTCGTGTGGGGTCCTGCAGGGTTCTGTCCTGTCCTCTCTCCTGTTCAACGTGTACATGCAGCCATTCGGCGAGGTGATCAGGGGGTATGGGGTGAGGTGTCATCAGTTTGTGGATGACACCCAACTGTACCTCTCATTTTCAGCTGACCCAGGCCTGGCTGTCTCGGTGCTTACCCGGTGTTTGGCAGCTGTGGGGGACTGGATGAGGGCTAGCTGACTGCAACTGAATACTGACAAGATGGAGGTGATGTTAGTGGGTAAGTTGATGGAGATGAGGACCCCCTCGGTTGGGGGTGGGGATTGTCCTCCATTGGCTTTCCAGGTGCAGAATCTGGGGGTGTTCCTCGATGCGCAGCTCCACCTGGATCTCCAGGTGGAGGCTGTGGCGAGGAGTGCCTTCCGCCAGTTACATCTGGTGTGGCAGCTTCGGCCACTGGTTTCGGTTCCGGATCTGGCCACGATCATCAATGCTTTTATCACCTCTCTGTTAGACTACTGTAACGCTCTCTACGTGGGGCTACCTATGGTGACGGCTTGGAAGCTGCAGCTGGTGCAGAATGTGGCGTCCCGGCTCTTGGTGGGGTTGGGTCACCAGGAGCACATTACACCGGTGCTCCGATCGCTGCACTGGCTCTGCAGTAGTCTTTCGGGCTTGATTCAAAGTGTTGGTTTTGACCTATAAAGCCTTACACGACCTGAGCCCTGCCTATCTGTGAGACCGCCTCACTCCCAGGGCTTTGGATCGGCCCCTGCGGTCATCGGGGGGCGCCCTGTTGGAGGTCCCTCGTGTTGCCCAGGGGGCCATGCAGGGATAGGGCTTTCTCGGTGGCTGCACCGCGCCTTTGGAATTTCCTCCTGGTGGGGACTCGTCTGGCCCCGGACCTCCCAGTTTTCCGCAGGAATTGTAAGACCTGGCTGTTCCGTCAGGCATTTGGTGAGGGAAAAGGGTGAGGGTTGGGAGGAGGGGGGGTTTCTCCTCATTTTTACTATTTGTTTTTGTTGTACGATGTTTTATATGTTTGATTGTATTTTATTGATTTGATTTCGTTAGCCTCCCCGGCTGCCTGGCAGGAGGGGTGGGGTATACATTTTTAAAATAAACAAATTAGCAGAAAACTGCTTGACATAATACTCAGCCCAAACATCAGGAGGGATATTTAGCCGTAGTATTATAATTGCTGAATTATCATTTCTGATAATGATATTTGAGCCAGAGCACAGCTCAAATATTGGTGGAAAGGTTGCCAGGTGAAGTTTTCAGTCTGGGATTTAGAATTTATTTTTTTTGCTAGCTGAGCATATTTGATCTGGAAGTCATTCAGAAAACAAACATTGGTTTATGCTGTGCCATTTCTCAGAATGTCATCTTAACTCTATTTTAAAAGCTGTTGTAGCACATTGATGTACCATGCATTTTCACGGGTGGTCATAGCATTCACCTTGTTTGGCTCAGTTGCACTGTCCCTTGAACCTTCTTCCTTCACATTACTTGTAGCTTTCCATGTCTAGCCTACCCAAGAAATTCACTCTCTCCTATTTGTCTAGTTCCTGACTAAAATTATCTTTTTATATATATATAAAAAAAAAAGTATCTGTTTTTGGGAGTCTCCCTCTCCCCCTTGGGCATGGGTATTTATTTATTCATATATCTATGCTGCCCTTTCCTGCAGAGACTTAGGGCGACTTACAATCAGTTGCCTTTTGATCCCCTTCCTTTTGGAATTGGGGGCAGTATAAAAATGTTTTTAAAATAAATAAATTAATGGTAAATATTGTAGTTTGAGCATTTAGTTTCCATCCATGGTGCAGACTTGCGCACGCTCATGGTACGGTCTCTCCTGAGCCATCACTACACTCACAGCCCTGAGATGGGGGGGATAGGTTGTGAGTGTGGTGGTACCTCAGCAGAGGGAGCGTGCGGGGATTTACATCACCTCCAGAAAATGCTCCATTGGAACTTTGACGAATTTCCAAGGGAAGGGAGTTCCAGATCTGTGGAACAACCATTGAGAATGGTTCCATTGACTTTAATGGTGGAGGATTGTGCATCAAGGGCAGCAATAATTCCTGCTTTTCACTACATACAGTGACAAGTTTATTTTTATTAAGATTTTATGGCTACTTCACCTTTGGTCTTAAGTGACTGATGAACACTATACATTTTTATAAACTTAAGGGATATTATATCCAGTTTTTCTTCCAAATGCCATGCTTGAATATTCACACCTGCAGTTACTTTTTTGCCTCTCTTTTTAGTTTCTTACTTAATTGTTTAGAGACTGCAATTATTAAAGCAGTTCTTCAACTAGAACTGTTAGTCAGCCTCAGGCTATTCCTTTTTTAAAAGAATTGCTAGAGTGGCACTTGAAGACGATTGTAGATTTTTATCTTCATTGTTTCCTGGATACTTCATTGTGCATGCTGTATTTTGGATGCAATCTGAAACATGCTTGTGCTAGCTGAGCCTCATTGCAGCATTAGTGTTTTGTTCTGTCTGCCAGGTACTGCTTCGGAAGAAATATTGCCTTCTTTTTCTCTAGTATTTCTGAGATCTCCAAATTTTATTGAGTGTGTGGGTAGTATTTGATTTCAATTTTTAGGATGTTCTTATACTGCAATATATATTTCACTATATAGGCTGATTGAACCAGAAAAATGTTAACTCTTGTTTACAGCTTTAAAATGTAATATCAACTTTACAGCAAAAAACAAAACATTGGAAATGTCTGGGATATGTTTTCTAGGATTATAGGTATAGACTGCAAGACTGAAGTCATTCATCAGCCTGCGCATGTGGCCTCTAGCCCTAACTAGTATCCTCGTGCACGCTTTGTTAAGTAGGCACATTATGAGGAATGGTTGTTAGTCTTGACTTCGTTGAGTCCAGCTACTCTGGAGTAAGTGTGTTCAAGATTGTGGTTTATGCGAGGAGATTAGATATTTATAAATGAGAACAGACTGAGATTTCCAAATAAAATACATGTTTTCTGTGTTTTCTTTTTTTACTTTGAAGGGTTTTAACCATGAGAACACCTCTGCTACCTTACAGACTAGCAGGAGGTGCCTAATTTATGAGATGAAGCTTTTCAAGTGTAGACAAAGGTCCTTCAGACTATCTTTATTCCAAATTCTGTAGACCTTTATCTTAAGAATTTGAGGAGGTGATGCGTAAAGCCCTTGGGGCACAATCCTCCACCATCAAAGGCAATGGAACCATTGTCAGTGGTTTCTCCACAGCTTTGGAACTCCCTTCCTGTGGAGATTCATCAAAGCCCTAACTGAGCATTTTCTGGAGATGATGTAAATCCCCTCATTCTAACCCCATTTCCTAACAGTGATTCATGGCGGAGTACGTAGCTTTGGGAATTATTCTTAGCTGAAATGTACAATGATTCATAAGAGGACTGGTCAGATTATTTAATGTGAAAAATATTGTTGTTGTATTGATCTGGATTCTTGCTAATGCGTTATTTAACTCCTAAAGTGCAGCATTTGCCATAAAGAATCTTAGATTTGGCCATATAGAATCTTAACCATATAGAATCTTAGATTTGGAAGGAACCTAGAGAGTCATCTAGTCGAACCCTTTGTTTGGATGCAAGATGACTACAGCTATAACATCCCAGAGAGATGGTTGTCCAGCTTCTTTTTGACATCCCCAGTGTCCCACGAACAAATTTCAGTCTACTGGTCATCTAGCTGCTAGCTTTCAATATTTGCTTTTTCGTATCTATGGTGTGCTTTTATTTATTGATTTCTGTTGCACAGTATTTTACTTCCTGACTAGATGACTGAAACTCTGTAAACAGGAGACTAATATTAAGACAATATATTCCAAATACAAAAATGGAACAAATTGTCATTCCTGCAAAATTTAAACTTTCATAATTCATATATTTGGTAACTATCTAAATGCTTATTAGTATAACCCTCCCCCCCACTCCCAGCAGTGAAATAAACATACTGTTTGTTTGTAAAACATTGCCAAATTGTTTTATGCATTATTTGACCAACTCTAATTCTCACAGTAAAAAAATGAACCAGTGAAAATTTTCAGCTGTCGTTTGCTCTTCATAGTGTTCTCACCTTGGTCTTTACAATTATAAAAAGTGTTTAAAGTGAAATAAGACTATTTTTTAAAATTAAGGTAATAAAAATGAGAAGGGTTTGAGTTTAATAAATAACATATTGATATTAATAAAACAAGAGCTGAGGTATTTAGTATGATGTAGTCAACCCCTTCAAAATAAATTGATATGATACTTGCAGTTTTTACACGGATGCCCCCCCCCCTTCGCTCAGTGTTCGGGCGGGTGGGGGGGGGGGCATCCGTGTAAATGGCTGGTGGTGGATGGGGGGGATGGGTTTCCTCTTGGTGTTCGTCTGTGTGAACACTGAGCCGGATGGGTGGGGGTACATGCGTGCTCCTGCGCAACACCCACCTCCACCCATCACTCACCCACTTCCACCCACAGAGCCCTCTGGAAAACCAGAGGAGGCTCCGTGGGTGGAGGTAGGTGTGTGTCCGTGTAACGGGACACACACCCATCTCCACTCACCACAGCAAAACACCCATCCTCCCCACCCACCCCCGTCCGTGTAAAAAGGGCCACTGTGAAAAGTTACTTATTCCTTGAAGATGTGTATAATTAAGATAGACATGTTTAAGAATATGCATCATGCTAATATGTAAAAAGTCTGAATATGTATGCAAAACCAAGTGTTTTTAAAACAACCTTGAAAATGATGTATTTAAAAGACAAAAGAAATCATCCCTCTTTGTGCTGTAACTTCTGTGTGAGGAATAGTAAGTTTTTCACATTTTGGATTTTTGGCAGACTTGTATATGCGAGACAGGGTGTTTTTAGACACACATTTCTCCTGGATGTTTGCTGTAACATCCAGAACTTTGTGTGTGTCTAAATCACTCATCCAGATCTTAAACATCCAGATCTTTGAACTTCTGCGTAAAACTTCTCCCAGAACTTTTGTGTGTAAAAGGTTCTCCTGGTAAACTGCTTTGCTCCAGGCAGCTGTGGTTACTTGGTTTCCATGGTAGCCTGTCACGTTTACAGCTGTGGCTACTTTAGGCTACCTCTGGGCAGTGTTTGTGTGAAGAATGCTTCCAGGAACTGCCTCAGGGTAGTGTGTGTGTGAAAAATGAATCCGGAACTTACTTGTGGACTTGTAAACCCAGAAAATTGAAACATCTGGAACTTTAACATGTGTCTAAAAATGCCCACAGAGGAAGAGGTTATTTGCTTGAAATAGGTGGCATATTACTTGAGAATGTGGTGTCAACACTGCAAATAACTTCTGCAGTGTATAAAATAAATGACTGACATGGGTACCCGCTGAAACCCATGAGAATACTCACAATAGTAATACTTTTTATGCCCAGTAAGAATTGGGCTCAGTGTATTACTTATTGAACAACCTTTTTATTAATCAATTAATTATAATATCATAAAGCACCCACAAATTGGAAAACTACCTCTTAATCAAAAATCTCTGCATACCAATAGGCAAAACCAGGTACATAAACAATAAAACTGTTCTGTTCAAAAGACAAGAAGCAGAACAACTCTGTTGTTCATGATTATCTAGCAATTTATTATGGAGCCACGCTAGTGGCTCCATTAGTTAAGGTGGAGCTAACATTTTTCATTGAGATCCTATGACTTCAATGGAGCTCCCCGGTGCAATTTCCTCTGACTTGTAACCTGATGTTGATGGGGTTTTCTCTGTGAGCATACACTTATAGACACAGATGGCTGCATAGGACAGTTATTGAATATTCTAAGTATGTGCAGTGGTCTGATATTTGGTGTTTGATGAGGTGTGAAGATGGTTTTTCTTAAAAAAATAACAAGCGCGTACACTGTATTTGCTAAGATAAAAATCACGCATGAGCTTGTGATTGATGACTAGAAATTGACTAGAGTAGAAGATTCACACATGTGCATGGAAGCTGGAGTGGAGATAGCAGGTCCTTGGCTTCTTTTCAGCAGTCATTCTCTCTCGTGGTAAGGGAGGTGTGGAGCCATGTTTTAGTTACTTTAATTTATTTAAAAGCCACCAGCTGCTCTGGCGAATCCCTGGCTGCTTCCTGGCAGAGCAGCTGTCTTCTGTGGGAAGGGGGGGTCTGGAGCCTCAGCTCAGCTCCAATCCCCCCTTCCCACAGGAGAGATCCGCTCTGCCAGGAAGCAGCCAGGGACCTGCAATGGGCTTCAAAGCCTCTGGTAGATCCTTGGCTGCTTCCCCCCAGAGCGCTTGTCTCCTGTGCGAAGGGGGGGTCTCAAGCCAGATCCCTGGCTTCTTCCCGGCAGAGCGGTTCTCTTCTGTGGGAAGGGGAGACTGGAGCCTCAGCTCAGCTCCAGTCCCCCCTTCCCACAGGAGAGAACCGCTCTGCCTGAAGCAGCCAGGGACCCGCCTCAGCTCAGCTCCAGTCCCCCCTTCCCACAGGAGAGACATGCTCTGCCAGGAAGCAGCCAGGGACCCGCAATGAACTTCAAAGCCTCTGGCGGATCCCTGGCTGCTTCCCGCCAGAGTGAAGAGGGGTCTCCAACCAGATCCCTGGCTTGTTTCCAGAAGAGCAGTTCTCTCCTGTGGGAATGGGGGTCTGGAGCCTCAGCTCAACTCCAGTCCCCCCTTCCCACAGGAGAGAACCACTCTGCCTAAAGCAGCCAGGGATCCGCCTCAGCTCAGCTCCAGTCCCCCCTTCCCACAGGAGAGAAGCGCTATGCCGGGAAGCAACCAGGCACCCGCAATGGACTTCAAAGCCTCCAGAGGATCTCTGGCTGCTTCCCGCCAGAGCGCTTGTCTCCTGTGCAAAGGGGGGTCTCAAGCCAGATCCCTGGCTTCTTCCCAGCAGAGCGGTTCTGTCCTGTGGGAAGGGGAGACTGGAGCCTCAGCTCAGCTC
>QEPC01005272.1:717777-778637 GCA_003113815.1 Sphenodon punctatus
CCGCCTTAACTTCCACACCATGTAAGCAGTAAAGATGTTGTATGGCTTTGCATACTGTGCTCGCTTACAACTTAGGCTCCATGCACCCACACTTTGCCTTGGTCTTTCAGCTCCATTCCTCTTCCTTTGCAGGTTTGGGGCAACACTAAAGCTAGGACGGCACACTCCTTCCTGTCCAGTATTACATGGTTACTCTACTTCCAATGTGGCAAGAATTCCTCTTTCATTTACATTCCAGATGTCCATTCTGTGGCACTAGGTCAATACATCTCCCCACTGCACAGGTGATTAACAGCATTTAAATATGCCACCATCAAACAACTACATTGGCCAGATATGTCCTTACATTTAAATTCCTTTTATTTGGGATCCCCACCTACTCTAACCCACTACTTATTTGCCCCCCACTCACTGTAACCCACTAACCACCACTTCACACTGAGGCTAGAAATGTTCTGACTTCAGCTTCCACCACCCCCGCCCCACCCCCAGTTTAATCTACTAGCTTCCAGCCCAATAACACACAACCCAGAGGTCTGGACTATCCAGTAAACTTCAGTCACCTCCCAAAAAATCACAAGACTCCTGACCACTATAATGACCATCATCTCTAATAGAGAATAGGACAGTGTGTGTGAAATCACAACCCAAAAAAGAAAACACCACCCAGGATAGAAGGTGTAAAACACAAGGAGGCAATAGAGACTAGAACAACAAGGGGGTGGTAGCTATGGTGCTTAATAGCATGACAGTAGTGTTCCCCATAGTCTCCTATCACTCCTCCCAATCATTTACATCACCAAAAATCTTGACATTTTTCCAATTTCTTATGGCATTCCTCCTATTATTCCACCAAATTCCTTCCTGCTGAACTTCATTCTTATAGCCTCCTCCCTGTCATTCCATCGTCTCTCCCTGCTGCCTTTGTTATTCCACATCATCTTCCTCCCCCACTCCCAAAGATGCATCTCCATTGTATTATTTCACAAACAGTTAATGAGATATAATTTAATTCCAAATTAGGATTAAAGTTTCCTCCGTTCCTTCCATTGGCCTTGCCATGGATTTAATGTCAATGTGTACCCAAATTCTTATTAAACACTTACATAGCATTCTCCTCAGCTTTAACGTTGCCTCCAAATCTGCAAAGGAAGAGGATTGGACCTGAAAGTCCAAGGCAAAGTGTGGGTCATGGAGCCTAAGTTGTAAGCGAGCACAGTATGTGAAGCCATACAACATCTTTACTGCTTACATGGTGTGGAAGTTAAGGCGGGAGCCTTAACACGCAATTTCCAGGTTTGTTAAAGTTTGCTTTGTATAAATCTGCCTCAACTAAGTTTGTAAAACAGTAGGTTTTTTGTTTCTCTAATCTTAATTTCACTGTATGTGTTGTTTACATAGTGCATGAAACTGGTTCATTATCTCATTGCCAAAATTGACTTTAAATAAGTTTGCATATGTAGCATAAACTGATATCACCACTATAACTGTAATTGTTTACACCTTTACTTGTAAAAAGCTTTGCCTGCCACAAAAATATGCTAGTACTATCTTCTGGGCAAAGGCAAATGTTCTCTATAAAATGCTGTGATATTTTCACTCCCAGACTTTATGATAAATGACATTAGCAAAAGGAAAACATAGAATTAAAGATAGCTTTTGGTGAAAAGATTGTGTGGTCATCCGGTACTAAATGTCATTGAAGAAAGGTGAAAATGGAATTCTAGATATCAGCTGATAAAATTAAGGTACACAAGTTTTAAAGAATATTGATGGTGTAGAAAGAAGAGGGTTTTCAGTTGTTGTCTGTGAACAGAAATAATCATTAGATTTTATTTTTTTTAGTTGTACTAAAATGATTGGTGCTGTGAGTTGACATTTCTTGTCTTCTGCCTAAAAATAGCCTGCTATTTCTATCTCCTTTCTGAGTTAAAATAAGCTGTTTTGCTCTCTGACTATAATTTACTTTATATCCATTCGTGGAACAGAAACAAATATGGCTTCAGTTGCTCTGAAGCAAAAAAGTTAGACTAAAATCTAAAAGTCACGTTTGCCCAAAGTACAGACTAGGTAGGTATAGCCTCCAGTACAAGTTTCTGGCTGAGTCAAGATTTGAAGTAAAAGGCTGTGTAAAATGTAGGTTTACAACTGGTGCAAGAGGATAATAGAATGATTTGCAATGATTTGATATTCGGGAGATATGTGCAAGATGATTGGCTTCTATGGTGAGAAAACTAAAGAGAGTTAAAGAAAAATCTTTGCAGGAATATTTAGATAAGGCAGGACCAAATACTCTCGTTTACATCTAGTCCATACTGGCAATGTTAGATCAAAGTTCAGTTTAGACCATTTTATATATGAGGTGAATTTGGTCCACAAAACAGTAACTCATTATAAGTTAATTGCCAAGGAAGTACAAATCTGTATTTCTGTCACTTTGCTATTATATGTCCCCCTTTTGTTTTATTAGACAAACTTACATGTGAAGTGTAACTTCCACCCTCATTTTCTTCACAGTTGTTTTGACTCATTTTGTCATTGGAAGTTTCATTAGTTCAGGCAGTAAATTGGTTAATCCACACTGTTTGACAACTTTCAGAGTTGGAGAAAAGCAAAGCATACTGCAGTCACAGTTGGATAATTTCACAGCAAAATCACTTTTTAATGAGAAGTATATCAGTAGTGCAATGCTTTTGAAGTTCTTCTTAAGTTTGACTGATAAGCAGCCATACTGAGCTCATTGATGGAAAAGCATCATTTTCTGAACCAGACTCATGTTCAAGACTGGAAGTCGCAGTTACGTCATTGCTTGGTTAATTGGCTGCACCTGTCACTTGTTAACTGCCATAATCCAATAGTCTCTGAACCACGTGTTGAAAGGTCAGAAAAATCAAGAAAGAGCTCAGTTTACTGAAGAAAATGGATAGATGTAATCTTAGTTTGGCATCCTGTTGTGCTTGTTAAATTAAAATTGTAACTTTTCACATCATGACATATGCTTCTCAAATGGAAATACTGCCAATAATAACCTCAGAGAAAATTTAAGGTATTTGTTGTTTATCATATTCATTGAAAATGTAAGATATTAATTGTTGAGTTAAATATTGACTAACTGAGCTGTTTATTAACAAAATAATAATTAAATGCTTGGTTTATTATTTACATCTATTACAAAATACAGTATGTATGGATGTGTGTGTAATTTAAAAACTAACATTAAAAGTATAATTGATGTTTTAAGTGTCAGAGAACAAATTTATATTCTGTGAAAAATAACTAATATGAAATCAGTTAAAATTATTTTGCTGAAACCTAACATGCTTCCTTATATCCAGATATCATTTGCATTTTATGAAAAGTTCAGTCCTTGAGTACATCAGAGGTCTGTTTGGTATAAAGGTGAGGAACAACAAAAGTAGCTTTGTGCCACAAAGCCCTTCTTTACACACACAAAAAAAAAAAGCAGAAAAAAAAAAGCAAACGACCATTATTAAATCCTGAAAGCAGAGCCATTTCAACTTTACGTAACCATGTATCTTGGAGAAAAAGTGAATCAACCGAGATAAATACTTATAACAATCAGAATCGTGAATCATTCCTTTAAACTCAGCAATGTTCCATGAAAATATTTGAATTCTACAAACCAAGTAGGTTTTAAACTTCTTTTTTTTTTTTTTTTTTTTTAAGTCTTACTACCTTCTCCTCACATGACACTATAGAGAGAGAGATTCCTCATAAACTGTCTATTTAGGGGCTCACTGGAAATCTTGATACATCTTGAACAGGTTAGGCCCTATATCTGAGATCTGCTCCTGGAGCTTCACCCTCCCTGGTGAACGCATGCCATGTTCCAACGGACAGGTTAAAACTGAAGTTATTAAATTGTTTTTATTAAATCTGAAGTAACTACTCCACTTTTGAAGTGTTCAGACAAACTGCTAAACAGAAGTAGCTAAATCAGTTTAATTAAACTTATTCCCCAGTGACGCCTTGCTGTAGCAGCATAGCTGCCTGGGGTGGGGAGAGAGAGGACAGCTTCATCAGGCTGTGCAGGGAGAGCCAGGTTTGAGCTTTCTGTCTCCCTCACACCGAGAAGGTCACACAAACAAATCAATTTAAAAACCGAAGGGGAGGTATGTCCTTCTGAAAAATCAGGATGACATGCTCCTTTTCCTTCTCCTGAATACTGTAGATTTAAAGCGCTGTTCGTGTGGACGATATTGGAGTTAAGCTGACTTTAAGTCTTAATTAAATTGATTTTAGTGTTCATTGGAACATGACTCCAAAAACCACCTGCTGTCTTGGGACACCTAAGTCAGCAGGTGATTGGGCCTTTGCTGTGGTGGGCCCACTGAATTTCTCAGGGTGGAACTCGCTCGCTCCAGAATGTGTCTCCTCACCTTTAAAAAGCACCTGAAGAAGTATTTCTTCTCTAGGTGCTTTTATGATCCACTGTTAGTCCCCTTTAATGTGTTTTTTCCTCCCCTTCCCCTTTTAAGTGTTTTTTTTTTTTTACGCAGATCTATATTTGAAATGGATTTTTAGATTGCCATATTGTATTTTTGTGTTGAGAAGTGCTCCATTTGGTGTGGGAGTGGCTATAAAAAATAAAATGTATTATTACACCACTCTGTAAAATATCATTAACTTAAATAGGTCTAGAATCCTTCAAAATTTACTTAAGGGGAGATGGGACCCTAGATTCAGTATTGTATTCTTAATCCTGCATATTGGATAGGAGGATTCTGCTGCATTAGTCATGTAATACTTATTCTTAATCTTACCTAAGAATACTCCTCTAAATTGCAAAATATTTCTCATTGACTGGATTTTCTTAACAGCACACCAGTCTTTAAAAGCAACCTCCACTTACGTATATTGCTTAGGAATGGTAACTTCTGAGCTTTTAATTTTTGGTCCCTAGAGGAGGAGTAAAAAATTCTGCCTTCTAACCGTAGATAAAACAGCTCAATCAAACGAGGTTTATATCTGCTATTGGCCTTTCCTTAGAAGCAAAACACAACTAAAAATTAAGGATGCTATCCATTTATAAATAGAGGGAGGCGAACATTGAGAAAGACAATAATACTTACATGAGGTTGAGAAGTTGCAAGTGCATGTGCTTCACTTAGTTACAGGGAACTAGATTCTGAGTTGAGGGGGAAGAGGACGCAGTTTCACTCATGACAACATAAGGTATTTTCAGACATTACGAAATCGCTGTTCACCACACTGAATCACAGTAGATCCCGTGTGGTGGCAGCAATCTTGTGAACGTCTGTTTGACCCCCACCAGATGTTCACCACAGTGAATCTCTGACGGGGGGTGGGGGTCAAAGCTAACCATGGTTCTGGAGGTGAGGCTGATTCACCTCTAGAACCATGTTAGCTTGCTCATGATCTGAGACAGGGCTGGCAGTGGCGGCGATGCACGTCTGCTTGCCAGCCCCGTCCTGGAGTCAGGACCCAGCCACGGGACGGGGTCAGGCGCAGCGACCTGATTGGCCTCTACGCCCGCCCGTCTCCCTGTGGGCGGGCGGCTGAGGGAGCGTGGGTGGGCGGGGCTGAGAGGCCACACAGCCCCGCCCCCTCCCTGCGGAGCCCTGCCACCTCCCCGAACCCCAGTAGAGATCAGGATGGCCTGATCACAGACCAGGATCCGAAATGGATCCCAGTCCAGGGTTCAGAGTGGCGGGTCAAACGACCCATCACATCTGAAATTACCCATAGGGAAGGCCTGACGGAAGAGGTGTGTTTTCAGAAGGGATTTGAAAGTTAGGCGGGAAGGAGCAGAGTGAACGTATCCAGGGAAGGGAGTTCCAGGCATGAGAAGTAGCAAGGGAGAAGGGGTGAAGACGTCTAGAAGAGCAAGGGTGTTGCGAGCATGCGAGGGTGGGGACAGAGGAGGAGCAAAGCTCCTGGTCAGGAGTGTGGTGGGATACAAGAGTGGAGAGAGATGGGGGAGCAAGGTTGTGAAGACCAGGAACTTGTGCTGAATGCGTTCACGTAGAGGGAGCCAGTGTAGGTTAGAGAGGAGGGGCTGAATGTGGTCAAAGCAATGAGCAAGGTGGATGATTTGGGCTGCAGAGCATTGAATGGAGTTGAGGGGGGCGAGATCAGAGCAGGTGAGGCCAGTAAGGAGGAAGTTGCGGTAGTCAAGGTGAGTAATTTGCTTGCGAGTTTTGCCTTGGCCCAGTGAGGCCTTATTCAGTGTGTATTCACAGTGCTTAGTGTTAATTATGGCCACTTTATAAAATAAAGAGGTTTTTAGTTAACGTATTGAAAATGCTTGATTTTTAAGTAAATAAATGTTGTGTATGAAAACTGGAAATAACCTGAAATTGTTCACCATATTTCCTTGGCTGTCTGCTGCATTCTACAGCTTTTATGCTATATAAGTAAAAAATGTCTAATTTCATTGACTCTAAAATGGTTAATGATGAAAACAATTTATTTATTATTATTATTATTATTAAACATTTATAAAGCGCCAGTAACAACCTGGCGCTGTACAGAACATATAATCAGCTGCGGTCCCTACCTGTGGCTTACAATCTAAAAGACAAGGAGGGGGAGACAAGGAGAGGGGACAGCGGGAGAGACATGGGAGAAGACAAACAAACATTCAGGCGGATGCGAAGTCTCAGGTGCGTGTACTTGGCTTGGTTACAAGGTGGTCGGTAGCAGCAGTCAGCAGAGGAGGGCTGACAGTAAGAGCAAGGGGAAAGACTAGAGGGCATTGGGAAAGGCAGCATGGAAAAGGTGGGTCTTGAGGAGGGATTTGAAGGAGCGGATTTCTAGGCACCATTTTGAGATGTGCCTGCTAACTTGTACAATAACAACCTATTATGTTTGAGGAATGGATTCAGTCATGCCTTACAGTCAATTGCGTTTTGTCACGTTTTTAATAAATACACCGATTTTAAGGCCAGAGAACTTTGAGCATCTAGTCTATGAAATAACATAGGCCAAATAATTCCATCAAGTCCTCAAGCCTGCACCTGCTGATTAAGCTATAGCCTTCGGGGAGGGGGTGGGGAGAATAAGGGAAGGGGTTTTATTTTGCCTTAACTGCTGCCAAATTTTATGATGTGTATATTATGTATTTTAGATGGTTTTATTGATGTTTTTATGTTGTGCGCCACTCTGAGCTGCCAGTGTGCAGGGGGATGCGGGATACAAATTTTTGTATAAATAAAATATAAATAAATAAATTAATTAATTCAGTAGTCTTGATTTTAAACTTCAGTTGATCCACTACATCTTTAGGAAAGTTACTCCAATAGTTAATTACCTTCAGTATTAAAAAAATGTTACTTATTCTAGTATTAATTGGTCTAGCTTAATCCTCCATCCAGTAGGTTTCATTATGCCTTTGCTAGATTTATATATTTGTCAATTTAAATATTTCTAAAGAAAAAAAAAATGCCAACAACTGGAATTGCTTCTAGTCAAGGAAGTGTAGATAGTTATGGCTAGGTTATGTTAAGATGCTGTTTCAAACTGTAATACTCCATAAAACATAATGGGAAAGAAACTTTGATTATTAATCAATGTTGAATTCTGCCATGTCTTTAGAAATTTAAGATGGCATGTTAACTAATAAAAATTACCTATGAAAATCTCTTCTTTCGTGCTGTTTCCTGTAGTGGGGTGCTCTTGTCATTCTAATTTCAATTGAACAAGTGAGCAAGTTTATGGTTTACAGGTTACGAAAAACTCCTCTTTTTCCAAAGTAACAGAAAAGCAAAATAAAATGCAATTTTATAAAGTATATAAATGTTTTTTTTTGTCATAAAGGCTTTGATAGTTTATACTTCATTTGCTGTTGTCATGACAAATCTTCACTAGTTGGTCATGGTCTCTTGTTGCTGCAGTAAATGTAGATATCAAAACCAAAATTGTTATTTTCAAAACCAGGAAACATTTGATCTGAGGAAAACATCCTGTTATATAGATCTTTTTAGAAACAAACAATTAAAGCATCACAATTGATGTCAATGGGTGTTAACAGAAGTGACAGCACCACCATCAACCCGCCCAGGGGTGGTGAGGGGCCATGTCCCCATGCAGCTGCTGTCACCCTGCCCCTTGCGTGACAGGCAGCCATGGCAACCACTGGGCCAGGCTGACAACAGATGTTCCTGCCCAGTTCTGCCCACTCTGGCTCGCTGGGCAGCTGCTGGGACCAGACTATGTGCCCACTAAATTCTCGTTCCACGTTTTCAGCCCAGCCACTACCCCTGTCGGGTTTTAAACTAGGCCCACATTTGGCAGGACTCAAACAGCCAGGGGAGTGGCTGTATAGTTAAGACGGCTTGCCCAGTCTGTTAAAATCATAAACATTCTACTTGGGTTAAATTATCTTAATTTTATAATATCACTGTGAAATTTTATCAGGAGGATTGCTTTGTTTAGGGGTAGAACTAGTCCAAATTCCAGACAGATTAGTTGAATAATGGCTGAGTTATATGAGTTTGAAAGCAGAAAGGTTTTTTCTCAATTTTTGTGACTGTTTCTGTTGACAGTGAAACATGTGCTTAAAGTTATTTGTCTGGAGGAGCGCAGGTGTCCAAAAATTCAAGTGTACATTCTAGTCATTTCTTGAGCGTGGATTTTTAAAATCAGTCATGTCGTTTTTAAATTAGGATGTTTCAAAGTTCCTATGTTATCTAATGGAGAGAGTAAGTTTTTTAAAAATAACATCACGATATACATGGGATTATACGTACAACACATGTAAATATGTTTTATATACATCTTCCTATACACTTTCCTATAGAAGAAAAGAGAATGGGTATTTGTGTACATACACAGGTTATTATATGTAGATGCTACACATATGTATGTGTTATGAATGGATACACATTCTCTTATTTTCTCTGTGAGAGCGGGGAGGTACACGTACACAGACTTTTAAGTTCTATCAAATTATTATTTTAATGGGCCTTGTATGGTTTTGAATTAGCTGCTGTAGAAAATTGCATACTGGGTGAAATGACAATGAGGAGGGAATGTGAATGTATAACAATGCCCTCATTTTGTTGTACATATAAACTACGTCCATGCTGATGTAACTTAAAAGTTTGATCATGGATTACATGTACAACAAAAATGCGTTGTATGTGTCCATCTACTTATGAGATGCTCATGGATAATTATCTCATTAGGGGCATTACACAGCCTCCGCCATCATTTCCCTGTGAAGCTTATTAGCAGGTGGATGGGGAGAGATGTCTCCTTGATTTTGCCACCTGTGGGCAGCCCAGCTGTGATGCAGTCACAGCTGTAAAGCTCCATGGGTGATGAATGGCATGTGGGAGATGCTGGCTTTTGCTAGGGCAGCAAGTTCAGGAGGGGAAGGCATTCTCTTCACATGCTTCTACATGGCTTCACAGCTTGGTGGCTGTTGGATGAGTGGGCGGGGGAGCCATCTCCTTGAAAAAAGAAATCTTAAAGGTTCAGAGCTGCCGTATTGTATTGTGCTTTTAAAAAAAAACAAAAACATTTAAAGACTTCAAGGGGAAGAGTAATTAAGCGTCATCAAGCAGAGGGTAACATAGAGTCCCTTATCTATAGCATGTGAGAGACTGCTTTGAGCATGCCTGGAGAAACATGCTTGGCACGTCTAAACTGGAGAATCCAACTGGGTTGTAAATTCCATTGATGACTTGTAAATTCCTCTCTCATTCCTTCCTTTCTAATGGAGGAGTTAACGTAGCTTTCCAGGACTGTGGGACAGATTTTTTTAAAAAGATGCGTGAAATCTGGGATACCCTGCGAAATCTAAGATACTTGAGAGGAGGTACGCTCCTCTCCAGGAGGAAAACAGCAGGTAGGGTTGGGTTCAGGGAAAACGAGGGGTGTGTGATTGTGTTTCTGATAGAGCCAACAGGACACAGAGTGTAATTATGCCTTCATTGTAGTCAGTTGTTCTGTTAGTCTCCAAAATTTCACTGTATCCATTGGATAATATGGGAAGTTCAAAACATTATAACTTTAAAACTACACAATGGAATTTAAAAATCCAAATTCAGGAATGGAGTAGAAAGCACATGTCCACATTCCATCTCCACATCATTTAAAAAAAATTATAATTAAGAAGAGATGGTTTTAACTACTGCATTCATTTTCCTGTTTCACAGAAAAATTATTTTGTATTTTGTCACTGCCAACTTCTGACTTCAGCCCCCTCATCAACATCTCTCCTGAATTCACCCCTGTCTCATGCTGGGAAACACAATAACATCCTCCTCCCTTTCTCTGAACCCAACCTTATAGCAGCTGGCAGGGGTAGGGTAGAGATTGGTCATGCTGCTTCCTGGGTGCTCTCCTATGTAAGGGGAAGCTAGGCACAGTGTGTTGTAGTATCCTAGCCAGTATGGAGGAACAAAATCTAACTTTTCATGAGCTGGTAGGAGTTAGGTTCTGAAAGAGACTGTGCCCATTGAAGGCTCTAAAAAACATATCCCGCAATTTGCTTATTCACAATGGAGCTTTGAAAAGCGATACATAAAATTAATATGCAAAGCTTCCTGTTGAAGTAAGGAAAAGGCTTGTTGAAAGAAGAGGATGGCATGGTGACTCAGAGGTAGCATACAGTATGAGTCAGTGTAAGGAGAGAGCAGGGCTTTCTCCAATTTTGGAGGTTCCAGGCGGAAAACATCAGGCAGGGTTGGGGGTAGGGAAAGGGAGGAGTGTGTGATTGTGTTTTTCAGCATAACAGCAGCTGGCAGAGGTAGAGCAGACATTTCTGATCACCCTGGCTGGCTGGTCTATTGGGAAGGGAAGCTAGGCAGAGTGTGTTGTGGTATTCGAACATAGGATGCTCTCAGTATGCAGGAACAAAGTCTAACTTTCTATGGGCTAGTAAGAACAGGATGCTGAAAGAGACTGTGCCCATTTTAGGTGCCTGAAGGGTTTTTAAAAATATTCTGCGTTGTTGCCTGAGGAAGGGTCTTGAAAAAGAAACCCATAAAGTTAAAGGGAATAGAGAGGAAGGTGCAGTGTGTTCAAAGAATTGAAGGGAAGGAGTGGGGGTGAATGACGGGTCTATGGGTGTCTTCAGACGTTACGAGATCACGGTGAACCACGGTGAATACCCACCTGTGGTCACCGTGTCTCGTACGTCTGTTTGCGGCGCGCCAGATGTTGGCCACGGTCAATCCCCACATGGGGTCCGTTTGAACCACGCTTCCCGGGCTAGCCGGGGGAAGGTCCCGGGAAGCGTGGTCAAACGGACCCCGGGCCGTGACCAAGGAAAAGTCACGTCTGGCTGCGCGCCACGGCCCGGGATCCCCGGTGGGATCCCGGGCCGTGGCACGTTCGGCCGGACGCGGTGGCCGCATTGGCCCCGCCGCCCGCCCGTCTCCTCGGAGGGTGGGCGGCGGGGTGCGTGGAGGGGGCGGGGCCGTGCGGCCGCACGTTGCGCCGCACGGCCCCGGCCCCTCCCACTTTCCCCGCCGGGATCCCCCCGGCACGTCTGTTATGCCGTTACGGGGTGACCCCGGCGGGGAATGAAGCCGGTGGTCCCGGTACGGGGCCAAAGGGCCCCGTATCGTCTGAAAATACCCTATGACTAAGGGGAATGATGTGATGGGAAAGGGTGGGATGATGCGAGTGGTTTAAATTACAAATAGATGGTGGAATTACTGGTAGAACACTACTGATATGTCTTTTTGTAGTGAGGAAAGATAAGTGATTGGTTCATCCAGAAAAATAGGAGTGACTCTATAGTTAAGGCAGCTTGCACTCTGTTAAAATCATGAAAATTCTACTTGTTATAAAATGGAGATGATTTAACCTATTACTGTGACATTTCGTAGGAAGGAACACTTCGGTGAGGGGTAGACTCTATCCAAATTTCAGACATATTGTTTAAGAAACAGCTGAGCTATATGACTTTGCAGTTTGGAGGCAAAACAATTTTTTCTCCCTTTTGTGACATTTTCTGTCATGCAGGAAAGTTTGTTCTAAGTTATTCATGTTTATTTATTTATTTATTTATTTATTTATTTTATAGACTTTTACCCCGCCCCTCCTGCCATGCAGCTTGGGGCGGCTTCCAACATTTAAAAATACAATAAAATCAGTTAAAAATAATCATAAATATTATAAAAATATTAAACAGGACTAGAAAAACAATCTAACACCAAAAATAGGTGGGGGAACTAAAAAAAACCCCCACCCTACCCACCCTCCATCCCAAAGGCCTGGGCGAACAGCCAGGTCTTACATTTTCGCCGAAATGTTAACAGGCTAGGGTATTTAGTATGTTGAAGCATAGAGGGAGTCAGAAAATTAAACTCTGCATTATAGTTCATTCCTGACTTTAGATTTTGAAAATGTATTGTGCTATTTTTAAATTATGATGATTTAAGTTCTCATGTTATCTAACAGAGAGAGTGAGATTTTAAAATAACGTCAGGATGGATTAGATATACAACAAATGATCTCCCTCTGTGCTGTTGTATAGAAGAGAAAAGAATAGGTATCTGTGCATAGGATATATTTAGAAAGGCTTCTTTTCTCTATGAGAAGGTAGAGGGAGATGTACATAAAATATACTTATAATCCATCTATATACACAGGTTGTACTATTTATGAGAGGCTGGGAACCAGGATTCTTGGGTTAAGATAGGAGGGGACTGAGAGTCAGGATTCCTGGGTTCTCTGGGAGGGAAATGGCAACTAGTGGGTTAGAGTGGTGGGGTGGGGCTGGAAACTGGGACTCCTAGGTTCTCTAGGGGCTACCGACTGCTCTGGAGTGTCACTGGTGGAAGCTAAACTAGGACAGTTTACAGTGGCGTAAATGCTGCTGGGAAAGAGGCAGCAGCCATGGGCCTGTTGTTTGCTGCGCTGGTGGGTCCCGGAGGTGAGGGGGATGGAGTTTCACAGTGCCAGGACAGGCTGCATCTGGTTCTCCATTCCTGAGAGAGGTTCCCATGTTAAATGTCCCAGAAAGTCCTGAAAGGTCCCAGGAAAGTCACGCCAAAGTAAATCTGTTTTTTCCATGCTGGTATTGTTGTTGGAGGAGGAATTTAGTGTAGTCCCCTTACAAAAACCATGGAAATTCTAAGATAAAAAACCCTTTGGTTTAAGCGAAAGGTTAAGGCTCTTACAAACGGAACCATGCTCCCGAAAGCATAGAAATTGTAAGCTGAGACTCCCACCTTAACTTGCCTGCCATGTAAGCATTAAAGACTTGGTACAGTCCCACATATTGTGCTTGCTTACAACTTATGCTCCATGCACCCACACTTTGCCATGGTTTTTCAGCCCCAATCCTCTTCCTCTGAAGACTGGGGGCAACACTGAATCTAGGGAAAGCAAGGGGCCATTGTGCAGTTTTCTGTGTACTTTTATTTGGGTTTGGTAGAAAGGGTCAGCTGAGTATGAGGGGGACTGTATATGGGGGGAGCAAGGCTGATGGATGCTGGATGTGTACATGGAGACAAGACCGGGGGCAGCCAGGAACTGGGGGAAGTGTCTCTGCTGGGGGAGTGTTTATAGGGGACAAGGGAAAAAATGGGTGGTGATTATACACAGATGAAACTGAGGGCCAGGCAGGGGTGGGGCTGTATTGGCAACCAGCGGACAGGGATGGGTATATATTGGGGGACAAACCTGAGAGGTGAGTGATGTTTATTCACAGAGAAGGCTGGGGGTATCCAGGGGTGGGGAGCAGTGTTTGTAGGAGGGGAGGGGAATACTCTGGTGACGAGTGGGTATATATGGGGGAGGAAAGCTAATGGATGGGTGATGTGTATTCAGGGATAAGGCTTGGTGGACAGCCATGTATGGTGCTGAAGTGTTTTTTGTATGCACTTTCAATTGAGTTGGGGACAACAGGACATACTGTGGAGGTTATATGGATATAGGATGTGTACTGGGAGACAAGACTGGGAGCAGCGAGGGGTGGGGAGCAGTGTGTGTATTGGGTTAAGGGGTACTGTATGTATGGGCTACACTGGAAACAGGGATCCAGTCCATAATATTGGAGTGGGGAGGAGTTTGCTCTCCCCAGCTTCAGTGTTACCCCGACCTGCAGAGGAAGAGGATTAGTGCTGAAAGACGAAGGCAAAGTGTGGTGGGTGCATGGAACCTAAGTTGTAAGCGAGCACAGTATGTGAGACTACAACATCTTTACTGCTTTGATGGCACACAAGCTAAGGCAGGAGCCTTAACTTACAGTTTCCATGTCTTTTGGAGCATGGTTGATTTGATAAGAGCCCTAACTCCTCTCTTAAACCAAAGGTTTTTTGATCCTATAATATTTCTATATCTGTCTATCAAAATCTTAGTGGTTCTGTAGATATAATTCTCCCCCAAACAGTAAGTTAAGCTAGCACATACCATATTAAACTTCCATTTAACTATCACCAATATTTTCTATAATATAGATTTGAATCAAGAATATGGGAACTGATACAATTGTTGTTTATCAGGGCAAATTTTGAGGTGATGGTTTGCTTTCTATCTTCAGGGATCAGTGTAAAGTACTTCCCTGTCTCTGTTAGGGTCATTGGATTCCTTAGTCTTTGGGTTTTTATCCATGGCTTATGTGGGTTGCATCTTATTTTCTGTGTTTGCCAGGTTATATTGCAGTACCTGTAAGCAACATGAAAGGGCTTTGTGAGCAATATGTTGCTCGCAAGTCAGAAGTTGGGGACTAGTGTTCTGGACCGTAATCCTAAATTCTTCCCTGCCAGACTGTATCATGAAATTCTGAAGCAAAATTTTCCAGAATTCGCAGCCCACTTTGTAGATTTATGGTGTTTGTGCAGACAAACGTCTCGGTAATTACTAGTACAAAAGCAATACGATTGTTTAACTTGGTGAGTAATGCAAAATAGTCTGAGAACTGTGGCCCAGTGTTGTAGTAGGTTCAAGACAGGGTTGCCCCCAAGAATTATAACTACCTTTTGCATGGTTTTGAGAGTTAAACCACTGCTTTGATAGTCCTGTAATCAGTAAGGATATTGGCAAAAAATTATTCATAAATATTTGTGTTCATTCAGACATTTCTCTACAGACTCACTGTCCCAGTGCCCTTTAGGCTCACTGTGTTGTTTTTTACGATCAATGACTGTTGAAATGATAGTTCCTGCTTGTTGGCAGAAGTGGAGGATTTTGAATAGTGGCTATTGTTCCCTTGGTGTTGAGTCCTCTGGCTACAGGATCAACAAGAATGCCTGTTAAGACAAAATGACAAAGTTGTCTCCTGTTCGTGGGAATAATGTTCTGATGAATTATGACAGTATGAAAAGCCCCAGGGTCTATGGGAGGAGACCCACATCACTTTAATGTATTTCTCAGTTAAAGCCTTGTTTACCTCTAAACTTAATTCGCCCTTTGGTAACTAACGTCATGAATTCATAATTTTGAATTCTAAGTATGTCCTGATCACGCTTAGTTAGATTACATATTTGGGATTATAGACCTACAAAGCATTATAGACCTAAAAACATTTAACCTTAAGTGAGGAAAACTGGCAAGTCTCACAGAATCTGGGCAGAGACATAACTTGAAGAAAGCCATTCTAACATTTTTACTTGCAGTATGGATTTTTTTTTTCTATGTGGTTGAAGTTTAGTAAAATTAAAGCAACTGACATCTGGCACTTATATTGAGGAGTGCATTGGATTTATGCTTTAATATAGATATTTACACACACAAATAAATTAAAGAATAAAACCTTTGGTTTGGGTGGTATATACTTTACTAAGAATAGTCAAGCCAATTTAGAAAGACTCTTGGGGGGATGAGCAGGAGAGAGGAGGAAGCTTTAGAATTAATACACAAGCCAAACCTTTACTGTTAGATTGGAACTTTTTTGTTTGAATTATGTTCTTTTAAATGGCCTTTGATCAACAGGCCATCTTAATTTGGGCACTCAGCAAGTTTGGAGAGGTGAAAGTATTTATATATAAATCCCAAAATCTGCCAGGATGGCACAAGCAGCCCTTGATTTATGTTCACAAAGCAAATGTAGCCTGAATTACTCATCACAAAGGATAATAATAGTTTGAGCTACAGGTATAGCATAATCCAAGAGATCACATTTTAGTAGACCTGGAATTTCTAAAAGTGTGCTTTACTGCAAGTCTAAATATGAATGTGTGCATGTAAAGTATGAATGCCACTAGTAGAATTAGGAACTATAATTACAGTAGTGGATTATATGCTATAGTCAGTGACCCATGTTCACTGCATCTTCCCCATTGGTGACAGTGGGAAAAACGCAGTGAATATGGGTCTCTGACTGTAGTCTGTTTGAGTTGTGGGAAGTATAATCTTTGGCACAGGTCATAGAGATCAGCTCTCTACAAGTATGATTGAACTTCGTGATGATGAAAGTGCACTGACATCCCATTTCAGGTTTTTTTCTCCTTTCTCAAAGCCTTTCCTTAGCTGCTTGAAATCATCACATTATCACAAAGCAATTAATGTTCATTTTCACCTTTGAAAGCATGACTCAGTACTTAACGTGGGTAAAATCTAACAGTGTCCTGCTGTGCCTCTAATGCAGTTTGTCAGGAGTGAATGCCTTATTATGTGAAATGATGCAAAAGGAGAATAAAGATGAAGGAAACTGTAATATGTTTCTAAATAGTAAAATAATCTGTATATTCAGTGTTTGAACTATAACGTAGTAAAAGGAAAAACCTGTACCCAGATTCTGCCTCATGAAAACTTTGTAAAGTAGGTTTGCTTCTCTGGTTATTCGTATCTGATATTTATTTTTAAATGGTTTGGCGCATGATTGTTATCTCTTATTTCGAGATCAACTAATGCATGTTATTCTGAGCAGATGGAATATAAACTGCTCCTGGGATTCAATTGCAGGGTCAGTACCATGAAAAGTATAGCTAAAACTCAGATCAGATACAGATTTTCAGATACAAATCTATTGGATGTCTGGACATTTTTGGTCCGTATTACTGAAATCTGATTCTGGAACAACTTCTATTTCATGACTTCTCTGCAGTCTCAAAACATTTAGGTCAAGCTTCCCTTCTTGCCTCTACTGCAGGCTGGTGCACAAGTCGCCAAAGCTTGGCTAGAGCCTGCTGTTCACTCTTCAGTTATCCTATCTGATTCTTTTCCTCTGGTATTGCAAAGAAGTATGGATAAACGTTTCTACCTTATCTATTGGGGCAGCAATGAGCATGCACGTTTCTTTCTTTATGTGAAGGATTGAAAATACTGGGGTTTTGTTTCCTGAATATGGCCACCCACAAGGCTACTTCTCAGTTTGTTCCTCTTTTTCCCCTCACAATAGGGCAGGCTTACTCATAGGCCTTTTTTACATGGATGGCGCAGCAGCGCCGATGGGTGGGTGAGCACACCCAGCGAACACCCGGCGGCGCCGAGCAGGGAGACATTTACACGGACAGCGCCGCGGGGGGTGGTGGGAAGGAAAGGGGAGGGGCCGCAAACACCCAGCACCCAAACACCCATCCCGGGAAACATCTGGGAAACACGCGTGCAAGTACATGGACAGCTGGGACCGGCGGGGAAGCCCTGCCCAGCACAGCGACAGCACAACATGGCCGACTGAGGGCAAACGAAGCCGCACAATGCGGCCCCGCCCCCCAGCTGGCAGGACCCGCGCGGGCGGGGCGGGAGGGAGATGGGATGACAGCCGCTACAAAGGAGGCAGCTCCACATAGCCCTGACACAGAGCCCAAACCGCCCGGCGCCAGGCCTCCCCTCCCTTACACACACACACCGCAGAGCTGCACACACACTGCAGGCAACAGAAGCACACAGGGACGGGAACACAGCTCGGGGGGGGGCAAAGAGGGCGGAAGGCACCCGCACAACACGGGCAACACCCCCACACACCCTGCAGAGGCACCTGCACAAGGGGAAAGGTCACTGCAATGCACAATATGAACACACCAGGAAAGGAACACACAAGCCTTTAATCGAATGAGGAACCAGCAACAGGGGGCAACAACCACAGGGCAGGGAGGGAGAGGGAGCAACGGAAGGTGCGGGAGCAGCGCCAACAGAGGCACGCTTGGGACTGAACCCCGGTCAATAGGGCCAGTGACCCCGTGCCCGGCGCCCGCGCTCAATCTGCGCGCGGTCCAGCCAGTGCAGCTGCTCCAGGATGTGCAGGAGGAGTGCCAACAACTCCCCCTGCTCCCGGTTCTGCTCTGTGATCATGGCCTGCACTGTATTGGACAGAGGGAGAGGAGACAGCCATCAAAGCTGGCCCCGGGCACCCAGGAAGGAACAGAACCCCCCACGGAGGGACACAGGCACAGAGCCCAGCAAACAGGCAGCAGACTCACGGATGCCTTCGAACAGCCGCCCTGCCGCCCACATGTCCCACGCCGCCCGCTCCAGCTGCTGCACCATCGCGCCCAGGCGCAAGGTTGCCAGTAGCACGACAACAGTAGCTGCAGGAGATAAGGGACAAGGCCATGGGGAACACCCGCTCCAACGGGCACTGGGAGCGCCGGGGGCAGCGACACCACCAGGGGACCACTCCACACGCTGACAGCCACCCCCCCGAGAGGCACCCTGGTTCCTGCACGAAGGGGGATCGGTTGGGCCACAGGCCTGATCCACATCAACCCCTACTCACGCTCAGCCGCCCAGCGTCCATGATGCCGCCACCCATTCATCGCCACCACCACAGATGGCCCGCACCAACAGGGGGTGACAGCTAAGGGGAGCGGAGGGGAGGGGCAGGGCCACACCAACACACAGGCAAGGCTAGGGGGTGCCTGGGTGACTTCCCACCACCAATATCACCCCCCGTGTGACCCCAGGCAGCAGTACCCAGCAGGAAAGCAGCCAGGGGAACACACACCTCACAGCTGGCGCCCACCCCACAGGCCCGGAGCCCCCCAGTATACACCAAGCACACACCCCGCACACAACCACACAGATGGGGGCAGGAGGACCACCAAAGAGGAAGGGTAACCAGACACCACAGCAGCAACAGAGGCAAGGCAGGACAGAGCACCACATAACAGAATTTTATTGGAGCCGGGGGAAAGCGGGACCCCAAGCACAGAGAGGCAGAGCAGGGGGCGCTGGGGCACCCGTGGCTGGGCACGAGAGGCACAACAGGAGGATACAGGAGCGCCCGTGCAGGGCTGATGAGGGCACCTGGGCAGCCCCAGCGGGAAGGGGCAGCGTTTACACAGAGGGGGCAATGTGGTCCAGAGACTCCAGCCAGCAGCGAAGCAGACGGCAGCACACAGCCCGCTCAGAGGCACCGGGGGGGGGAACTATGCACCGTCCCGGGCACCAGGGTGGCAGCGAGCGGGTGGTGGCGAAGTGCTGCTCATGGACGGTCCGTTGAGCGCTCCCGGGGCGGTGACCCCGGTGCCAGACCCTCACAGGCAAACAGGCTCCGTCAGAAGCCTCGGGTGCGCATATGAGCATCCACCAGATAGCGCAGAAGGAGCGGATCTGCACCTACGGCCAAAGCCCGTATAGCTGGAAGGTCCCTCACCGATCGAAGGGCGGCGAGCTCTGCAGCAGTGGGGTCCCCGGTCCGGAGCGGGCCACCAGCCTCGGGGGACAGAAAGCGTAGGTCCCACAGGAGGACTCCCATGTCCGAGGGTGCGCGCGGGATGCCATGTGCATGCAGGAGGCTGCCGGTGTACAGGGCAGCAACAGGGGGTCCCTGAGACAGCAAGGTGAGGCCGTACCCGGGTAGCTCTGTCACCAACTGCTGCACGTTGGGACTCAGCCAGAGTGCCTCCAACAGCATGTCTGCACAGGGAGACCACCCTTCCCCGACATCCCCGGCTGAGGGTCCCGCAGAATGGCCGGCCACGGCAGCAGTGGGCCTCGCTCCGGGGAAGCAACAGGCAGGAGACGGAGATATGCCAGAAGCCCCCAGCCGCCATAGCAACAGCAGGGCTCATCCCCTGCAGGTGAGCGAGGCTCCACCCCCTGGGAGGGCCCAGCCCAGGCCACAGGCCAAAGCTGCCCGCCCGCCCCCAGCGGGCGGCAGCCCTTGGGCGGCGCCCGAAGGGCGGCGACAAAAGGGCGCTGGCCGTTTTGTGGCCGTTGTGCGGCCGGAGCGAGGACAGCGAGGAGCCACCCCCCTGACAGCACCCACGCTACACAGCCGCCGCCGCCCATTGCCGTGGGACAGCACGCCCGCGCTCACACGACACCTGCAGGCCTGGCTTCCCCCCGATACCTGAACAGGTAACACCTATGATGCCTCCCTATACCTCCCTTGCCTCCTCGCCCTCTATCACCTCCCTCCTTCTAGCCTCTCTCACGCACCCCCTCCTTCTCCCTCTCCCTTCACCAGCAGCCTTTCTCCAGCCAACCTACCCCTTATCCTCACCCACGCCCATTCCCCCTAGCCCCAAACCCGGCCGTTCCCCATCCCCCAACCTCATCCGCATCCCCTGCCTTCCCAAACACCAATTGCCTTTTTCCTGCTCCCTCTGGAACTGCCGCTCGTCCGTGGCTAAAGCTCCCTTCATCCACGATCTCTTCCTCTCTCGCCCCTTTCAACTCCTGGCTCTTACGGAAACCTGGATCACGCCCTCCAACTCTGTTACCCCGGCTGCTCTATCCTCCGGGGGCCTGTCGTTCTCTCACCGCCCCCGCCCTGAGGGCCTGGGTGGTGGTGTGGGCTTGCTCCTTGCTAAGCACTGCCAATTCAAAACCCTCTCCCCTCCCCCCTCCTCCTCCTTCCCTTCCTTTGAGGCCCACTCTGTGCGCTTATACTCCCCTCTACACCTTCGGGTTGCTGTCATCTACCGCCCCCCGGGTTCCCTCTCCTCTTTCCTCCCGGACTTTGAATCCTGGCTCACCTTCTTCCTCTCCGATGATATCCCCACTCTTATCCTTGGTGATTTCAACATTCACGTTGACACGCCCTCCGCCCCCTCTGTTTCCCGCTTTCTCTCTCTCGCTTCCTCCTTTAATCTCCGACTCTGGACCGACTCCCCCACTCATACTGACGGCCATTCCCTCGACCTCGTCTTCACTCGAAACTGTTCTCTAACTGACCTCTCCTTTGACCCCTTCCCTAGTTCTGATCACTTCCTCGGCTCCTTCAGCCTTTCCCACCGACCCCCCTCCGCCTCCCCCTCTATGCGCCCCTTCCGCAATATGCAGGCCCTTACTCCCTCGGAGTTTGCCGCACATCTTTCCCCCCTTCTCCCCCCCGTTTTCGCCTCCTCCTCCCCTGACTCTGCTGTCTCTGCTCTCAACGCTTCTCTCTCCTCGACCCTTGACTCTCTTGCCCCCCCCTCTGCTCGCCCCGTCCGCCCCCTCGACCCCCGCCCCTGGCTTACCCCTGCCATCCGCTACCTCCGCTCCTGCGCCCGGGCTGCCGAACGCCTCTGGCGCAAATCCCGCTCCCTCCCTGACTTCCTCCATTACAAATTCTCCCTCTCCTCCCTCTCCTCGGCTATCTCCCTAGCTAGGCAGCGCTATTATGCCTCTAGGATCGAATCTTTCTCCCGCGACCCTCGCCGCCTTTTCTCTACTTTCGACTCCCTTCTCAAACCCCCCTGCCCTCCCCCGCCCTCTTCCCTTGCTGCTCGGGATCTTGCGTCGTTCTTCACCTCCAAGATTGACAAGATCCGTCGGGATATTGCCTCCCTCCGCCCCCCGCCCCCCTCCCTCCTCGCATCCTTCCCTCCTGCCTCTCTCCAGGAAATCTCTGCTCTTCTCTCTTCATCCAACCCCTCCACCTGCCCCCTTGACCCGATCCCCTCCCGCCTCCTGACCTCTATTGCTCCCACTGTCGCTCCCCCCCTTCTGCATGTTGTCAATCTCTCCCTTTCCACAGGCTCCTTCCCCTCTGCCTTCAAACATGCCACTGTCTCCCCCATCCTCAAAAAGCCTACCCTGGACCCTTTCGATCCCTCTAGTTACCGGCCGGTCTCCCTCCTTCCCTTTGCTTCGAAGCTCCTGGAACGTGTCGTCTACTCCCGCTGCCTGAACCTCCTCTCTGCCAACTCCTCCCTGGACCCTCTCCAGTCCGGCTTCCGCCCCCTCCACTCTACTGAAACTGCCCTGGCCAAGATCACCAATGATCTACTTGTCGCTAAATCGAAGCGCCACTACTCCGTTCTTGTCCTCCTTGACCTCTCTGCTGCCTTTGACACTGTCGACCACTCGCTCCTCTTGGACTCGCTTTACTCTTTGGGCTTCCGTGGCTCTGTCTTTGACTGGTTCTCCTCCTACCTCTCTGACCGCTCCTTTAATGTCTCCCTCCCCGAGTCGACCTCCCCCTCCCTTCCCCTCTCGGTTGGGGTTCCCCAAGGTTCTGTCCTTGGCCCTCTCCTCTTCTCTATCTACACCCGGTCCCTTGGTGAAATTATTGCCTCCCACGGGTTCCAATACCATCTCTATGCTGATGACACCCAACTCTATCTCTCTACCCCCTCTCTCTCCTCCTCTGTCCGCTCACGCCTCGTCGACTGCCTCTCTGATATCTCCGCCTGGATGTCCCGACGCCAACTCAAACTGAACATGGCCAAGACTGAACTCCTCATTTTTCCTCCATCCCCCTCCTCTCCCTCTGACCTGACCGTCTGCATTGATGGGGTCACCATCCGTCCTGTTCTCCGTGCCCGCAGCTTGGGCTTCATTTTTGACACGCACCTCTCCTTTAAACCTTACATTGACTCTGTGGCCAAATCCTGCCGATTCGCTCTCCTCAACATTGCCCGCATTCGCCCCTTTCTATCTGTCTCCTCGGCCAAAATCCTTGTTCATGCCATGGTTATCTCTCGCCTCGACTACTGCAACCTCCTCCTTGCTGGCCTCCCTCGCTCCCACCTGTCCCCCCTTGTGGCGATCCAAAACTCTGCCGCCAAGGTCATTCACTCTGCCCGTCGCTTCGACCATGTGACGCCTCTCCTCCTCTCCCTTCACTGGCTCCCCCTTCCTGAACGTATCCTGTTCAAACTCCTGGTTTTCACGTTCAAATCGCTCCATGACCAAGCTCCCCCTTACCTCTCGGACCTAATCGCCCTACGCGCTCCTGCGCGCGCTCTCCGCTCTTCCGCTGTCCCCTCCCTCGCTCTCCCTCGCTTCTCCTGCTCGCCCAACCGCCTTCGTCCCTTCTCCCTCGCTGCCCCGCATGCCTGGAACTCCCTCCCTGCCGACATCCGCCTCGCCTCCTCCCTCCGCTCCTTCAAATCCCTCCTCAAGACCCACCTTTTCCATGCTGCCTTTCCCAATGCCCTCTAGTCTTTCCCCTTGCTCTTACTGTCAGCCCTCCTCTGCTGACTGCTGCTACCGACCACCTTGTAACCAAGCCAAGTACACGCACCTGAGACTTCGCATCCGCCTGAATGTTTGTTTGTCTTCTCCCATGTCTCTCCCGCTGTCCCCTCTCCTTGTCTCCCCCTCCTTGTCTTTTAGATTGTAAGCCACAGGTAGGGACCGCAGCTGATTATATGTTCTGTACAGCGCCAGGTTGTTACTGGCGCTTTATAAATGTTTAATAATAATAATAATAATAATAATAATAATATGCCGCAACGCACACACCGAGCGGATACCCTCGCCTACAGATGGCCTTGCATACCACAGATAGGCAGGCCTGCTGTGGACAGGGCGCCGCAGCCCCCACACAAGACAGCAGGGATGCTGCACAGCTGCCTAGATAAAAAAGGGGGCCACGGCCGGGCACTGCGCCAGGGCATGGAGCCGAGCCAGGCACTGCATCCACAGCGGGCACTGCTGCAGCTTGCAAAGGCGGACCCAGGCTGGGGGGACAGCAGTGTGGTTGCGGAGGCAGGGGTACCCAGGGGTGCGTGCAGTCCCATCCCCCCGGTGGGCATGTGGCTGGCCCGCTCGCGGGGATGCTCAGCCGGACCCGGCACTCACTCGCCGCCCCAGCACACCCCCTGCGCAGCACCAACCGCTGCCCTGCCCCCACTGGCCTACACAGTACATTAGGGACATGTTGCAGCTGGAGGGGCTATAGCATGGGACCGTGCAGCACACAGAGAACGACGATCCAGGGCTGGGTGCACATGGAGGAGCCCCTGCGGTACCAGGGGAGAGGGGGCCGTGGGCACAGGCTATACAGAGGAGCGCACCGTGCTCACGGCATGTGCCAGTGGAGTGTGGCAGGGAGTAGGAAGCAGCAGAACCATGCTGCCGGGGGACAAGGACCCACTGCCCAGGGTCATACTGCTGCACCTCCTGGGCACAGGCCTCCTGCTGCTATGCATGCTGTTCCGGCAGATCACCCTGCTCCGCCTGCAGAGTCAGTGGTCCGTCTTTCTGGGGGTACGGCGGTGGAGGGTAGCAAACCTCAGGAGGGCAGCGCTCGTGCGATGGGTGAGGCGGGCGTCTGTTCGATGCTGCGCCCTGCTGGGCTCCGCGGCGTCCCTGCACCGGTGCTCTGGGCCGGGCCATTGCCCCCGTACCAATGTGCCCAGGGAGGGGCAGCCCCGCGCAGCTCTGAGGGGAACAGGGACGGCATCTGCCACTGCATTGCTGCCCGGGCAGCCGACCGCTGGCCAGCGCCGGACCCACACCCATCTCTGTAGGCCTGGGATCCCCTTCCAAACTGCTGGGCCCTACCCGTTACCTGTATCCAGTCCTCCATTCCATGTGTGGCCTACTGGGTCCAGGGAACGTTGCCCAACAGTGAGCGCCCATCCGTCGCTGTTGGCCGTGGGTTGCACTGGCCCGCACATGCCCACCGGCCAACACAAGCCGGTTCACGTGAGCAGGTCCAATGCACACCTGTTCATGCCACCTCAACTGCATGAGGCATTGCTGATCTAGCCTCCGGCCGCACCAGCTGGCTAGGGAGTGCACAGAACCCCCAAACTGCTGGTGCCCCCCTGCATGCCACACAACCCCCCCAGGCCCCTGGACAGAGGAAGTGACTGCAAAGTATGGGTATAACATCTTTATTGTAGGGGACATGTACAATGGAAGGGGGCGGGGGTCAACGTCTGGGGCGGCCTCTCCCCCTCTTGTCCGCACCACCAGGGCTCGCTGGTCAGCGTGCCCTGGCCGCAGCTGACCACAGGCCTCTCCGGGCTGACAGTCCGGCCTCCCTGTCATCCACTGGCCGCTCCACACCAGCCTCCGCTGATGGTCCCTGCTTGGAGGAGCGAGAATGGGTGTTTGTGGGTGGGTGGCGTCCGTGTAAAAGTGGCCATAGAGGAAATTGAGACTGGCTGCTTCAGTATAAGAGAACACATTTTCCAAGCAGTAGTCAATTCAACCTTGGCATCCTGGGAAAGATTCCCTCAATGCTTTAACTTTAGTTAAGGTTGTTCTGACACTGACCATTTCAAACAAGACTATTTTGGTACTGGCATCAACAACTAAGAGGTCACTTTTGAGCACCAAACAACAAAGAATACAGGTCCTGGACCTCTACAAGAAATGAGTTTATTCCTCAGTTTCCAAGGGCATAAAACAAAACTGCCTTTCTGTCCCATTGCAATTTTACCCTGTTGTAGATGGGTACCAATATTAACAGCACTTATATTAGACATGAAGCTTCATCTGTCATCACTGATCTCCGGGAACTGGCAATGGGGTGGGCTGTGCCTCAGGTGGTAGAGCTCATGCTTTGCATGTATAAGGTCCCAAGTTCTATCCCCGGCATATCCGATTCAAGATCTCTGATAGCGTGCGTGGGTGAGGCCTCTTCCGGAGACCCTGGAAAACCAGATTTGAAACCCTGCTGGAATGTCAGGTTTTGACAATACTGAGCTAAAATGGACCATTGGTCTGACTCAGTTAGGCAGCTCCTTATATCCTAATGCACTTCTGCATTTTTTATGATGTTACTGAGTTAGCTGCTCGGTTGATGGCTACTGCAATGGGCAACCGTATTTTTGCACAATTTCCAGAATACTGTAGATATTGCTTTGTTTGATCAGGATGAACCCTACAATGGACACATGAAGAACAGTCTGCAGCAACTAAAGACTGACTGAAAAACAACTCTGTTCAGTCTGGCGAGGTATTTGCCAGGAGACAGGCTTCCTTCTCCGGACTGGAAAGCTGCTGCTGTTGACACCTGAGGCTACTCTGTCTCCTCCCACCCCTCCAGCTGTTAAAAGGACTCCAGACTCTGCAGGGAGCTGCCTGTGGCAGCTGCCACATCCTATTTGCCATTTGGCAGCCAAAGGTTGAGGTTGGGCCCGTTCCTCTTTGTCTTGTCTTTTTAATGGTGTTTAGAGGAGTGTGGGATTTTGTTTTAAATTGGGTTTTAAATGGGAGGATCTTCTTGGGTTGGAGTGTTTGGAGCAACTGTGGGGGTCATGTTGGGCATGGGGAGGTATGGCAGGGGGTGGGGAGGAAATATTATCATGGGTACAGGGGTAAGCACCTGGTGTCTGTTCCCTTGTCGTCTTCTCCCCCGTCTTGGGATATTTGGGGGTTGAGGTCAGTGGAGTCTGATCGGTCGCTGATGCTACATAATACAAGGTCAATGGCTAATAAAACAGTCACCATCCATGATCTTATTCAGATGAGGCCTTACCTCAGTTCATTACCAAGACCTGGCTGGATGAGACTTTTGGGCCTGTGTTGGCCCAGATGGTGCCAACCAGGCATTCGGTGCAGCATCAGCCTAGGATTGAAGGCCGGAGGGTGGAAGGGAGGGAAGAGTGACAGTGGTCTGTAAAAACAATCTGGTCTGTCGAAAGTATCCAGTGTCTGATTTGTCTAACATAGAGTATGTCCAACTAGTGTTTGAGGGCTGGGATAGATTGGGCATTCTGGTGTACTGACCATCCTGCTACACAGCTGTCCCTGACTGCTCTAGTCGAGCTGGTTTCAGAGGTGGCCTTGAGATCTCTCCCAGATAATATCTGGCCCGACACATGAGGCTGGACACATGTTGGATCGTACATTCTGCACTGGCCTAGAAACAGGGGTTCTGGTTATTGGGGTGTCATTTTATTTATTTATTAAATTATATTAGTATTTTTACCCCACCCTTCCCCAGAGGCTCAGGGTGAGTTACAAAGATATAAAATACAATTAAAACATTGTAATACAATTCTGAAAAAAACAAAACATACTCCAACCCCATTCTACCAACACCTTCCACCTATCCTTATCCCTGCCCGCCCCATGCTTTACTAAAAAGTAGTTCTGCACTGCGTCTGAAAAATACCCAGGCTCAGACTCAAATGGACCTCCAAGCAGAGGGAGTTCCACAATATTAGGGCAGCAGCTGAGAGCGCCCTCCTGCAGTTCCCCATCGTATGGTCTAGAGTCACAGGTGGAGCCCAAAGAACACCACCGGTCAACCGCAGGGTCAGCGATAGAGCATGGTAGGACAGGTGGTCTTTCAGATATATGGGGCGAAGGCCATTGAGGGTTTTAAAGGTCAAAACAAGCACATTGAATTGTGGTAAGAAAGCTATCAGTAGCCAGTTCAGACCCTGGAGCACTGTGTAATGTGCTCTTGGTGACCCATCCCCAAAAGGAGCCAGGCTGCCACATGCTGCACCAGCTGCAGCTTCTGAACGATCATCAAGGGCAGCCCCACATAGAGTGCATTTGCAGTAATCTAGCCTCGAGGTGATGAAACCATGGATGACAGTGGCCAAGTCTGAATCAGAAAGAAAAGGCTGCAGCCTCCTTACCAGATGGAGTTGGTGAAAAGCATTCCTGGTCATCGTCGCAACCTGGCAATCCAGATGCAACAAGGGGTCCAGAAGCACTCCAAGGCTGTGGACCTGAGTGACCAAAGGGTGCCGGACCCCATCAATAATAGGAGTCCCAGTTCCCACGTCCCTCCAAGTCACAGGGCTGGACAACCATCATCACTTCAGTCTTGTCAGGATTCAGCCTCAATCAGCTCATCCACACTTAGTCCCCAACAGCCGCCAAGCATTGGGTAAGCACTGAGACTGTGGGACCTGTGTTGGATGAAAAAGAGGTAGAGCTGGGTGTCATCAGCATATTGATGACACTTCACTCCAAACCTCCAAACGATCTCGCCCAGTGGCCTCATATACACGTTGAGCAAGACAGGAAACAAGATGGAAATCTGTGGGACCTCACAGAGGAGGCCACGAGGGGACAATGAGCAATCGCCCATCACCACCCACTGAGACCTCCCGAACAGGAATGAGCGGAACCACTCAAGAGCAGTCCCACACACCCCTGGCAGATCCCGCACACGTGTCAACAGCACCTCAGGATCAACTGTATCAAAGGCTGCCGAAAGATCTAATGGGACCAACAGGGTAGAATTAGCCTTATCGAGCTCCAGGTGTGCAGATCATTAACCAAGGCCACAAGTGCAGTCTCCATGCCTGACTGAAATGGGTCCAGAAACCTGATAGTTTCAAGATCAGCCTGGAGCTGGTGGACAATCACCCATTCAGTCACCTTCCCTAAAAATGGAAAGGTTAGAGACAGGGCCAAAATATTGCCAAAATGCATCCGTCCCTGTCTGAACAAGCTGCTAAAACCCATATCCATTCTTTCATCACATCCTGCTTAGACTATTGCAACCTGCTTCTCCCACGTCTCCCACTGAGCTGCTTATCTCTACTACAGTCTATTAAAAATTCTTTCTTGCACGCTGTTATGACCATGTGACCCCTCTTTTCAAGTCACTACACTGGCTCCCCATCTGTTTCCGCATACATTTCAAGCTTCTCCTACTTACCTACAAGTGTCTTTGCTCTGAAGCTCCTCATTACCTCTACACTCTTATCTCTTCCTGAACTCCTACTTGTGACCTCTGTTCATTGGGCAAGATACTCCCTGCCCATATTCAACTTGTCCCGCCTAATTTCAGCCATTTTAACTGAAATAAATAACCTTACTGAATACCTGCACCCTGCAGCCCATTATTCATAGGAAAATTCTTATTTGTAGTTGTAACAGAAAGGTCCAGCTGTCAGCTAGAGACACGCAGAATGTTTGGGAGAGAGTCTGAACAGCCAATCAAATTAAAAGGACTTTAGAGAAGGCTGGAGGTGAGAGGCAGTTGAGGTTAACAGCAGACTAGGCAGAGAGGAAAAAGAGGCTCTTAAAAGATTGACTGTAACTTTGTTGGTAATCAGTAACAATTTATCTTATAATGGAAGGTTGGAGGGAGATCGGGATGGTTGTTATACCTACCATTCAACCCAGGGTTCAAGTACCATTGATTTTTTCTTAACTTCAACTTCCCTCTTTCCAAGGATATTAAGTCTTGTTGTTGTCCCTAGCGTTGAAACAGCCCACTTCCCTCTACAAATTGCCTGGAGTGACCCAAGAGAACAGCTGTCTCCCCCCTTGGAGGAGGGGTGGGGTTGCTCCTTGGGTAGGCGGGCAGTATATAAGAGAACGCGTTGGTTGCCTAGAGTGGCGCAGCGCTTCTTGGCCTTTTTAAAGGACCCTATTATGATGCAGCTGTGCCACTCTATAAAATCTGGAGCTGTGGACGGCCAGGAGGGTCTCGATCAGGTTACCACTCTTCTTAGACCTTTTCTCTGCCCAGGGAATTCTCCCCCCCCCCTCCCTTTCTCAGGCCGGCAACCCAGGGAGATGGTTCGACAGAGATTGTCAGTTGCTACGCTCATCTCTTAGGCAGGCGGCACGCCAGCTGAAACGTTATCCCTCGAAAACCTGTAGGGTAGCTTTCCTAGAACTCTGGACAAGATATTGCCGTCTGATTGCCTCTAAGCGCTTGGTTTTCCAAGTTCAACAGTGGGCTTGTCTGGAAAAGGCAGCAAAGTGTGGGAATGCAACACAGTTTTGGGGCTGTATTCGCCAGTTGAGGATGGGGGAGGAGGCTGTGACATCAGTAGTATTGGAGCCGGGGGTTTGGGAAAGTTTCTATGGAGCCATTTTTTCGGCTTCCCCCCTTTCACGATCCGGGCCCCACGTTGAGGAATTTGACTCTTTCCCGCATTGGCCACCAGTCTCCGAGGAAGAGGTCAGAGAGTTGATCTCCCGGTGCAAAAGTGGGAAGGTGCCCGGGGGGGGGGGAGCATCAGATAACAGTGGAGAACCTGAAGGAGTTCTCCTGGGCTTTTAGCTCCAGTCTTTATGTTCATCAACGCCACAGGAAGGATTCCCAGAGCATGGATCAACAGTATCGTGGTCCTATATTTAAGAAAGGGGACCCCAGGGACCCTGGGAATTATTGGCCCATTAGCCTTCTTAGCATCGTTGGCAAACTTTATGCCAGGCTATTATTGATCAGGCTTCAGAGTTGGCTTGAGGACAAGAAGGTTATCAGCCCCGAGCAGGTGGGGTTTTAGAGGACCCGTTCAACGGTGGACCACGCCTTGGTTCTTGCTCATTTGATCGGGAAGACCTTGGGCCAGGGACTGAAGGTTTACCTCTGTTTTATTGACCTGAGGATGGCTTTCGATTCCATCTGCAGGGGCCGACTGGGCGAAGTTACGAGCACTGCAGATGGAGCTGAGACTTCTTTCCTTGATATCTCGTCTCCATGAAGATAACTCCCTACAGGTTAAATTTAATAGGAGGGAGCCTTGACACATGAAGTGAAGGTGGAGAGGGAGGTGAGACAGGGTTGCCTACTGGCACCTGTTTTGTTTAATAACTTTCTGAATGATCTCCCCCCTTTCTTAGCTGGGGTGGATTCCCATCCCCCTTTGATCGGAGATAGGAAGGTAGCGGCCCTACTTTATGCCGATGACACGGTTTTGATCGCTCGTTCAACAGTGGGACTCCGCCGAGTAATGCAGCAGATGGGGGATTACTGTCTTAGTGAGGGTTTGACAGTAAATTATGAGAAAACCAAGGTCCTGATTATCGGCCATAGGAAGCATGGAGTTACGCATAAATGGTGGATTGGGAACCACCAGATCTCCCAGGTCGATAAATTTCAGTACATGGGGGTGTTCTTCTCTAGTTCCCCACGATGGTGAGACCATTGGTTTATGGCAAAGAATCAGGCTGTGCAAACGGCGAATGCAGTTAGTGGGTTTTACTTTTGTAAAGAGGGTCAGTTGATCCTGCCAGCTCTTCGCCTATTTTGGGAAAAGGTAATAACCCAGCTGTTATACGCCTTCCCCGTTTGGGGTTTGGACTTTTTGGAGCAGCTGGAGTCGATTCAAAATGGATTTTTAAGGGTTATCCTGGGGGTGCCTCAAGGAACTCCTCAGGTATTCTTACGAATTGAGATGGGTTGCTCTCCATTTAGAGTTTTTGCTGTCCAAGCCCTTGTCCAATTTTGGTTAAAAGTGGAACTTTTACCAGTGGGGGAGGACTCCCTCTTGAGGAGGGCTAGAGATGAGAGTTTGTTGCTTCCCTGGTTGGGAAGGATGGAGGTGGTTATGGGGAGGCTGGGGATCTCTCGGGGGAGCTTATTGACACTGAGCTCCAAGCATGCAATGATTATGGTCAAGCAGAGACTTGCAGACCAACAGCTCCAAATTGATACAGACATGCTCTATGTGCAGAGGGTCAATCCTTCATATAGGCCTCCGGTTAGACCTTTACGAGAACCAAATTATTTGGTAGCTTGGGCTAAATTCTCCTTAAGGCGAGCCTTTACATGTTTTCGCTGTGGAGTTTTCCCCTCTGCAGTATTGGAGGGACGATATAGGGGTGTTCCATTACAGGAGAGGAGTTGCCCATCTTGCTCCATGTTAGTCCCGGATACTGCTGATCACATTCTTTTTGTATGCCCGAAATATGTGAAATTGAGGACCAAGCTGCTTGTGACCCTTGGACAATTTCAACAGAGGTTTCCTTCTGTTGAACTGTGTAATTTATGCTTGAACTATAGAGGCTCTGATTTAACTCGGACAGTGGCCGCGTTTGGGAATGCTGTTATGAACGAACGCCAGTTGCGGGCGCAAGGAGTGGAGAAAGGGAGGAGGAGGGATTGGTAGTATGTTATAAGTAGTATGTTATAAGTAAGCTCCTTTGGAACAATGTTAGAGTGAAGGGGGCGGGTTTGGAATTGTGAGGATGATCTATAAGTTGTATTTTAATGATGAATTATAAGGGGGCTATTGGTTATTAAAATGTTTTATTTTGTAAATATGTGGATTTTTATGTAAGTTGTTGTTGGCGTTGGCTAATGTATTTCTGTTTATATTGCTAATAACTTTTTAAGTTAAGGTAAATAAAGCTATAATTCATTCATTCATTCAGATTCATCTTATATGAACAGGATTCACTAAAGATATTACTGAAGGTTTCTATTTGTTTACTAATGTTGAATCATCTGTTACTTTGTAATAAAGAAAGAAATGTGTCAACTGTTAAAAAGAGACTTCGTGTTATTCTCCGAGGAAGACTAAAGCACAACTGTTACTATACTCCAGTGATGAAAAAAGATTGTACTTATCAGGATTGGTGACTGTCAAATCTATACAGTCATAGAGGGATTAAGGTTATAGAAACATTCAAAGAAGAGAGAGGTTTCC
Organism: Sphenodon punctatus; assembly: GCA_003113815.1. Taxonomy (NCBI): domain Eukaryota; kingdom Metazoa; phylum Chordata; class Lepidosauria; order Sphenodontia; family Sphenodontidae; genus Sphenodon; species Sphenodon punctatus. Next base: position 750,132 of record QEPC01005272.1, read on the forward strand.
ATAACAGTAGTTGTCTGTCGTTGTGTCTTGATTAGATTGTGCCATATGAGGACTGTAAATGTGTGTGTGGCTCAGAACAAGTGGAAGATTTGGTTCATTGCCTTTTTATTGTGCCCCTTATATGCATGTCCTCATGGTCAATTGTGTAAGTTGACTAATGCTGGACCTGAGTAGCCTTCTCTCCATTTGCAGTTTTTTTTCCTTTCCGATAAGAGAGTGGAGGTGACTAAAGCTGTAGCTGCTTTTGGACTAGTTGCAAATAGACTGAGGTTACAGCAGGTGAAACTGCAGGATGGCCTTAAGTGACCCTTATTTTTGAAGTATCAGTTTACCTTTATCTTTGCCCCTTTTGGTTTGCCGTAGCATGATTTTTTATTTATATATGTTTTATTACTGTGTGTAGCAGGGAGCAGTCCTGTGGGGCTGCTACCCCTTTAAGAAGGGGACTGTGCGGGCCAGCCAGAGGGCTGAGCGCACACAGGGGTGTGGCAGAGCCAGCCCCAGAGCTGGAGATCAGCCTGTGGAGAGCACAGGCTGAGAAACCCCTGATACAGAGCGGACAGGTTACTGGCCCTTTAAGGCTGAAGAGTAGAAGCCTGACCACACCCACTCTGCTGTGTATAAGAAGAGACAAGGTCTCTGCCAGGGAGCCAAAGGAGCAACATCTCCCTGAACAAGCTTTCCTGCTCTAAGCTATTCAAGGTGCTGAAGGCTGGAGAACCAGAGGGACCCAGGCAAGTGGGAGAGGCTGTGCTCAGGAGGGAGCCTCCTGCCTGGGGAAGGCTTGGCCAGAGCCTGGGGGTTAAGGCCTGGCTGGATGGACTTTGGGGGTTGATAATGTGGTGCTCCTGTGCCTGAGAGAGATGGACCTAGGCCTGCAGGGTGGAGGCGACTGAGCCGGCAGCCCCAGGGACTGTGTACACTGGTTGTGTCCAATAAAGGACTGTGGACTTAATACCCATTGGACTGTGTAGGGTGTCCTGAGAGGGTACCCCCTTCCGTAAAGAGAGGGATTCAGCCGAGGCTCGAGGCTGAAACGACGTAGCAGAGGGTGAGCTAATTCCCCAGAGTGAGACCCCCAGTGACCCCGTGTGGCCCTGGGAAGATGCCCTGCTACACAGTGTATTTTTGTATGTTTTGTGGTGTGTAAAGTTGTTATGGCTATTTGCTAGTACAACAAAGATAAAGTAAAAACATCTTTTGGAAATATGATGAATATTTTGTAACATTGCTGATACATATGGATGTATTTAAAATGGTCTGTTGTTTAAATATATTATGCCCAGGTATTCTTGGACCTATGACAGGACCTATGACAGGCCAATTAGCTCAACCTAATATGTTGCAGGAGTTAGAATTGTCCGCTTCTATTCTCCGTGTAGGAGCAAGGATGGAGTTCTAATATTTTTTCCCATGTAAGCTGTATTAACTGCATAAAAACTATCTATTTGGACCTGTATACCAGAGGTTGTCTAATATGTTAACTTTTGAATGTATTATTTTGTTTGTTATTGTCCATTATTGTTTTTATTTAGATTTGATTGTTTCTTTTGTAAATTTGTTAAGGATTATGGTGAAAGATGATCCGTTTAATAAATACATACTTGATTAGATTGTAAGCTCCATGGAGCAGGGACTGTCTTTGTTATCTGTACAGCACTGCGTACGACTAGTAGCACTATAGAAATGATAAGTCGGGGAGTCAGCATCCAGAGATGGCTTCTTAAGCAAAGGCCGGAAAACTACATTTTAAAGAATCTCCAGCATCCTACCTCACCCCCAAAGGGGGGCATTGACAACGCTGGACAGCAACGGCCCCAGTGTCTCCCATCTGGCTTTTACCAGCCAGGATGGGCAAGGAACAAATTCACAACAGGTTGCCCACATTACCCCAAGCAAATCCTCCGTATTGTTGGAAGATACTGATTGAAATTGATCCAAATAAATAGGACAAGACAGCTTCCATAACCCCAAATTCTGACTCTGCAGTTAAAATAGCAGTGTCCAAGCGATTTTTGTCTGTGAAATAATGAATAAAAATATCACAGCGGGCTTTAGAAAATTCTAGTTCCTGGTGGAGACAGGCCAGATTGACCAGATCTCTCCCCACCCAGAACAACTCCTCTGCATGAGACTTTGCAGATGCTGTGATGGTGGAGAAGAAAGCTGCTTTGCCACCATCACAATCTGTCCACCCCCCGAGACAGATATATTCAATTGGTTTCCAGGACTCTCTGGGGGATATACCTTGTACCAAGTTGATCTTGACGACTACTCTGTCAGTGGCCTGGTCAGTTTGTGGAATGACTTTCTGACCATGGCCATCGACATGGTTACACCCAGGTGTCGGCTCCCATTGCTGCAGCAGCATAGGCCCCCATGGTATACGGAGGACTTGAAACTGCTAAAGCAAGAGTGTACACGGTTAGAGTGCAGGTGGTGCTCGACTCTTTCCAAAGCTGACCGACTGCGGCATAGACTGTTTTGAAAGGACTATGTCATAGCTGTGGCAGCAGCGAAGAAAGCTTTATTCGCTGCTGCCATAGCGTCTGCAAAGTGCCATCCAGCGGAGCTTTTCCAGTTGGTGAATAACTTAATATGTTCTGGCTATCTCCACCAGGAGTTAGTCCTTGCCTACCTGCTATGACAAGTTTGCTCCCTGCTTCGCAGACAGTCATTTGTATTTGGTTTGACTTGGGTGCTGCTAGTTTGTGTGCAGAGGTTGAGGAGTTCCCGATCTTGTCTCGTTTACTTGGATCAGCTTCAGTTAATCTCTCCTATGAATGTGGAGGATGGGCTTGGAGGGGAGCAGGCAACTAGTTGTGAATTGGATCCATGACCATCCTGGCTGGTGAAAGCCAGCTGGGAGACACTGGGGGGCGTTGCTGGCTAAGGTTCTCAATGCTTTCCTTTGGGAGTCGGGTGCCGGATGGTCTCAAGACTACAGTTATCTGCCTTCTGCTCAAGAAACAATCTCTTGATGTTGACTCCCCTGCGAACTATTGTTGACTCCCCTGCCAACTATTGCCCTGTCTCTAACCTCTCCTTTAAGAGAATGCTATTGAATGGGTGGTTGCCTTGCAGCTTCAGGTGCATCTCGATGCTGTCAGTTTCCTGGAACCATTTCAGTCTGGTTTTCATCCTGGGCATGACACAGAGACTGTGCTCGTGGCCTTTATTTATGACCTCTGCTTGAAAATCGACCGAGGAAATTGTACCCTTCTGATTTTGTTAAATCTTTTGGCAGCCTTTGATACCATTAGCTGTTGTTGACATGGTTATGAGCCCTGGCTGGGGTGCGTGCAACTGCTCTTGAGTGGTTCTGCTCATTTCTGACTGGGAGAATCCAGAGGATGGTGATTGGCGGTGGAACTCAATGATGACACTCAACTCTATCTCTCTACTCCGTCTCTCTCTCCCTCTGTTCAAGCTCGTCTCATCAACTGTCTCTCTGACATCTCTACCTGAATGTCTCAACGTCAACTCAAACTCAACATGGCTAAAACTGAACTCCTTATCTTCCCCCCTCATCCTTCCTCTCCTTCCTCACTGTCAATAACTATTGATGGAGTCACCATCCTGCCTGTCCCCCAAGCCCGTAGCCTAGGCTTCATCTTTGACTCAGCCCTTTCTTTTAAACCCTACATTGACTCTGTTGCTAAATCCTGTCGCTTCTCCCTCCATAACATTGCTAAGATTCGCCCTTTTCTCTCTGTCTCGTCTGCCAAAACTCTTGTTCATGCTCTGGTCATCTCTCGCCTCGATTACTGTAACCTCCTTCTCACTGGCCTTCCCCGGTCTCACCTTTCTCCCCTCATCTCTGTCCAAAACTCTGCTGCCAGGGTCATCTACCTCGCCAGTCGCTTCGACCATGTGCAGCCCCTCCTCTCTTCGCTTCACTGGCTTCCCCTTCCTGAACGAATCCTGCACAAGCTCCTAGTCTTCACCTATAAAGCTCTTCACAACCTTGCTCCCCCCTACCTCTCTGCACTTATCGCCCTCCATACTCCAGCCCGTGCACTTCGCTCCTCCTCTGTCCCTTCTCTCACCCTTCCACGCCTTCCCTGCTCCCCTAAGCGCCTTCGTCCCTTCTCACTTGCTGCCCCCCATGCCTGGAACTCCCTCCCTGTCCACATCCGCCTTGCCCCCTCCCTTCATACCTTCAAATCTCTCCTTAAAACTCACCTCTTTCGCTCTGCTCTGTCTGACTCTTTATCCTGCTGAGCCACTATTCCTATACCTACGATCGGTTTACCCTTATCCTTGCAACATGGACCTGCCTGCTGTCATTCTCATCGTAACCAAGCCAAGTACGTGCACTTGAGACCTCGCATCTTCATGAATGTTAGACCCCTTGTCTCTCCCTCTGTTCCCCTTCCTATGTCTCTCCCCCAGCTCCTGTCTCTCAGATTGTAAGCCCTAGGGGCAGGGACCATGTCTATTTTATTACTTTGTAAAGTGCCAGGTACACTGCTTGCGCTATATAAATGTTTGTTAATAATAAATAACAACTCTTGTGGGGTCCTGCAGCATTCCACCTTGTCTCCACTCCTGTTCAGTGTGTATCTGAGGCCCCTGAGCAAGATCGCTGGGAGATTTGGAGTGAGGTGCCATTAATATGCAGATGACACCCAGCTTTCTCTCTCATTTTCATCTGACCCAGGCCCTGCAGTCTCGGTGCTTACCCAGTGCCTGACTGCTGTTGGGCACTGGATGCAGGCAAGCTGATTGAAACTGCATTCAGACAAGACCTGGGGGAGGTGGGAACCCCCGTCATTGACTGGGTCCGGCTTCCCTTGGTCACTCAGTTTTGCAGCCTTGGGATGCTCGTGGATCCAGTGCTGTGCCTGTATTATTAAGTTGCAGCAGTGGCCAGGATCACTTTTCATCAACTTCCATCTGGTGAGAAGGCTACAACCTTTTCTGTCAGATTCGGATATGGCCACAGTCATCCATGCTTTTGTAACCTCGAGGCTAGACTACTGCAATGCGCTCTACATGGGTTTGCCCTTGAAGACTGTTTGGATGCTGCAGTTGGTGCAGAACGCGGCGGTCCGCATTCTGTTGGGGACGGGTTACTGTGAGCACGTTACACACCCGATGCTCCAGAGTCTGCACTGATTGCCAATAGGCTTCCAGGCACAATTCATGATGCTGGTTTTAAGCTATAAAGCCCTACATGGTTTGGGCTCCAGGGATCTGAAAGCCCGGCCTTCCCTGATGTCCCTTTGCAGCCTCTGAGGTTGGTCAGGGGCTCCCTCGTGTGAGTACCAACTGTCCATGAAGTTGTTACAATGAGGGCGCACAGGTGAGCATTCTCAACTGCTGCTCCACAATTATGGAACTCCCTTCCCCTGGTGATCTGCCTAAACCCGAGCCTGTTCATCTTCCAGAGGAGATGTAAGACCTTTTTGTTTAGCAGGCAGGAATAAAGTTGGGTGGGCTTGAGTAGAGGGGTGTAGGTGACAGGTGGGGATAAAGGATGGGGTGGTTGGGATGGTGTTGGGGTTTTAAGGGATTTTAAATGGATTTGATTATACTTTTTATGTTGTAAGCCACCCTGAGTCTTTGGAGAAGGGTGGAGTAAAAATGTAAAATAAATAATAATAATAAATATAAACATAGGTATTCAAGAGCCTGCAGGGAAACAGCAGTCTGCCCATTCTTCCGGGTGAAAGCCCCACCAGCCATCCAGGAAGCAGAGAACCCCACAGACTCTCTTCATGGGGTTCACAGCTGCCCCAAGTTATGTTCTGCGGGAATACTGATCCACCTTCCTGGACATCATCATCATTTAGAGCCTATTCCCCTTTTCAGTTTTTCAGTTTTCATTTTTGGCTTCATTTATTTTCTGTGAGTGGTCTTCACAGTTGAGATAGATGGTTTCTGGATATGGTTGGGGTATTCCATCCACTTTGTCATGTTACGTCTGAGCCCACAAAAATACTATAATCCTGGACCTCCACACTGCATGATGGATACCTACTTTCATGTCCAAATCCACCCTCCACACAAGAAATAGCTTTGCTTCAAAGTCTCGTTTTTTATTGCTTAAAAACAGAATTTAAAAGTTATCTTTCATATGCACTTCATTTGGATGTCCTGCTTAGTCCCCTGCACACTTTCAACAGTTCTGGCTAATAAAACTGGGAAATCTTCAGGGCAAGGTGGGGAAGATGAACTGTTATGTCCTGCAACTCAGCCTCCACAATGTTGTCTAGAGTTTCATGAACATTTTGGTGACTCATGGCTAAAACTTCATTTTTGTGGGTTTTTAGAAAAAACTTTTGACATTGTAGGATTTCTGCATGTGTGTGGAAATGATGGTAAATGATCTTAACCATTTTCAGTGAGAACTTTAGGCACTGCCAAGTTAAGCCCTGAGCACTCGGCCTCAGAAGGTATTAGAAAGCAGGAGCTGATCAAAAAATCTACAGTGATGCATAGGACCAGAATCTGATCTCAGCAAGAACTCTTCTGAGAGTAGTTACTCTTCTTCCTCTCTCTCTCTCTCTTTTTAAAATGGAGCTGTGACTGTTTGGGACTATTGGCTCCTTATTGGAAACTATTTTGTTCAAATCAACCTATGGTTAGGAGAGTAATACATGTATCTGGGATGAATTGACATATGACTCATTGCAAGCTGGCCTTTTTTTTTAATTTTTACCGTATTTCAAGAAGTTTTACCCTTCTTCATGCAGTTGATGACTTTATGAAAAATTTCTTTTACACATAGCATTTCATTATAAATGTTCAAATAACTGCAAATAAATTATATTTTCTTTTTTGAAAACCTAAGTTACGGAATTAAAAACACTTAATTTGTGGTTTTGTAGTTTCTGTGTTTAGCTAGGACTAAGATTTTCAACTAACTTCAGGACATAAATTAAGACTGCTGGATTAAGCATGGTTAGGATATTTAATCTGTTTTTATCTTGAATGCCTCTCTTTTCTATTTGCCTACATGAATGTGCCAGCCATTTGAAACCTAATGGCTTTCAAAGCACACAAAAATAGAATAAAAGAAGCTTTTTCTTACACATTTGCCTTCAAGAAGTCACTTGCATGCATAAATACTTCTGTGATTGTTTGCTGCTTAAAGTTTACAATGCTTTGTGAACCTTTTCCTGAAACCAGGCAACATTTGATCATTTTTTGAAAACTTGAAGCAAAGCCACTTAAATTTAATTTGAAATTGTATGTGGGCTCATAAAAATGACCAGTGTGAGGCAGCTGTGGTCCCTGTGCTCAGCTTTCATACATGGAAACTGTGTTTGTCTGAGCTCCAATTCCTTGGTATCCTAAATCTCACTTTCTTTTCTTTCCTGACCGTTTTTGGACTCCCGTTTATTTTTCCTTGACACGGTAATACATACTTTCATTCGTCATGCTCAGGTCCAGGATAACAGGGCGCCCTATGAAAATGTGTAATACTCTCTGACATCTCAGTAGTAGATGGAGACAAACCAGTTCAGTTGATGTCTTTTAATGGACCAACTTCTGTTGGTGACCTTTTTAGCAGCAGCACCACCACCACCAATGAAATAGGAGTCTTATTTATTCAGTTTATTTATTACTATGTGTGAAAGCAAAATCAAAGAAGTTAATTTTATAATTTGTTCTGAATGCTGTAATTTTGTGAATATTTAGTGTTCCTGCAGCACATGACTTCTGTTAACACTGACGGATTGCTGAGAAATTGCAAGGTATCCTGGGCCTATCCAATTGGGGTTTCACAACAGTCTGTTTGGTAGGGCGGGTCTGTGGTTAGCTGTGCCTTTGTTTGTGATGTTACCACAATGTATGTTTGTTTACTAACCATATTATTATTTATTTGGCTTTTCCTCTTGTTAGGGTTGGAGAACCATATCTCACTAACAGGCTAAGGTGTCATCAATCTATGTATTTAAGAGTTGAGACTTCAGTCTCAGACCATTGTAAGACACTGATGTAGCTATTCCTGGCTACAGAGCTTTCAGAGGTGGGCTGTTCTAATATGGCTTCTGCTGACAACATTATCTTTTACCTTGTCCAGGCCTCTTATTTATCAATATTCATTCAGCCATTTCTCCACTTCTTTAGTAATATACTTTCTTTAAATCAATACTGAGTTAAATATTTCTTGAAAGACCATAGTATCTGCTTAAGATGCCTTAATGCCTCCTGTAGGATGCAAAAACAAAATCAAAACCAGGTCGCACTAAGTTAAAATCCAATTTCCCGATGTCCTGAAATCTGGAGCTGAGGAAATAGGGCCCATTTTCATTGCTGAAATATGACCAAAATGATGTAAAGGGAATGAAACAGAGCAGAGAGTCTGCCATGTTCATCCATTCCTTTTACATTATAGCCCATAAAATAGATGTTTTCTAACTATAAATCTTATTTGCATTTGACCTCTACAGATTTTTGACTTTGGAAAGTAGAATATATTTTGGCTAAGTGTGTGGAACCATGTGACCCTTTCCATTTCCCCATTATATTAATTATAAATAGTTGCATGATTTTTGTTTGTTTTTTGTGCTATTATCTCACTAAACGTTGGTAATGTGAGATCATTCCTATTACAAAGAATGGGGTGAGACTAGGATGATATAGAAACAGATGAAGTCTATTAGATCATCTAGTCCCATCACCGTGCCAGCATAGGAGCATTTCAAGTGCTTTATTCATCAAGCTTAGAGTCCTTTCACAATTTATTCCTGTCTGTAGCAAAGGCATGGAGAAGCACATATGTGAAATCCTGTAGCCAGCACCACAATGAGTGAGGCTACTTGAGCACCAAGGGCCCAATCCCTGTGTGGCTCTGTGGCAGGCAATTGCTGCCACCACACTGTGGGGCAAGTGCAGAGAGCTGGCCACATAGTGCAGAGCGCAGGCTCTCCCCCCCAATCCACCTGACAAACAGCTGATTGGGGGAGGGCTAGCCCAGAAGAATGCATGTATGCCCCTCTCCCTACCCCAACAAAGAACTGATCAGGGTATAAGGGGCCCAGAGGAGCGCCTGTGCGTGCTCCTCTGGCCTTCCTCTTCCAATCAGCTGTTTGTCAGAGTGGGGAGAGGTGTGCGCGGGTACTCCTTTGGACTACCTCTTCCCCGATTAGCCCAGCCAGAATGAGAGCCTGCCCCCGGCCATGACATGGCCTTGCCACACAGGTTGCCCCGCTCTGGGCAGCCTTAAACCATATGGGTTAAGGCTGCTCCATGGACCATGACACACCCTTGGAATTTTTCTGAGGACGCGTCAACGAAGCAGAAAGCTCTTCATCCTCAGGTGGGGGGAACATCTGGCTGCCACCAGCCACATGATGTACTGCATTGCATGGCCTGGCTGCCCAGGGAGGGGTAAGGCTACTGAAGACATGATAGCGTCCCCTTTCTGTCTCGTGTGGCCTCACCCACTGTTCCAACCCTGTTCCATCTGTAACAGCCCCTGATCTGAGTGCTCTGTCTCTCACAGATCAGCTGTTCAGTGGCAGATGCTCTTGTTGCTTAACAGCTGGTCTCCTACAGCAGGAGTAGCTCCCCAGTTGACCACAGAAGCCTTGGGCTCTCCTAGTTACTTGTGCAGGTGGACTGGGAGAGTACTTTTTGAGCAGCATAATCAACCTGCAAATGCCCTACCTGGAAAGAGATGGGAGCTGGTGCAGGTTGATCTGTTTTCATGCTACACTGGCTACGTTGGAGACATACACCTGGGTAATTACTCCAGTTATTTTTATCAGCAATTGATCGATATTAGACATGTAACCACACCTGTGTTTTCACAAACACAATTTTGGAAAGAGACGTAATGCATGAAAGTACTTCGAGACAAAAATACTCTGAGTGTGGCTTTATCAATGTATTTGATTATTCCACAGTCTAATACTTTTTAGTGGTAGAAAACTTTTCCCTTTGTTCATTCTGAAGATCCCATTTCTGAATTTTGCACCTAGGTATGGGCCTCATCCAGAGCACATTGAATCAGTGAGTAGATTTGGCTCTCTACCCATCTTGCCATCCAAAATAATCCTTTTCTGAGATTCATAGGGGCTGCCAGTTTTCACAATTTTAATTGCTAAAGCCCCATCTGCTGAAGCTACGTGAATCTCTGCTTTAGTTTTTAAAAGACATTTTTTAGACTGCATGATTGTTGAGAGAAGCTCAAAAACGTAACTGCAGTGTACCCTTGTAAAGTACATATAAGGAATCCTAGTAGTCATCAGTTTTAATATCATTGACAAGAGAATCTCCATAAAATGTGTCAAAAACAGTTGCCATTTTACTTGCCTTATAAAGTGCATCTCTCTTCTTTACTGAATAGACAAATTTGTGAAATCCACCCAGCCTGCAGTGTGATTTTCAAATAAGTCTTTTGTGACCCTGTTAGAGTCCTGAAGCGACATTCTCTTTCTCAATCATGTATGTTGTTTGAGACCGCTTGTTTCTGCCACCATCCTTTTTACCACAGACAATAACACTAGATTTCACAGTGTGTCTATCAGTGTTTTATTTTGAACCTCTCGTTGGTGGCTTTGCTGAGCAATGCAATTCTTTACAGCAACACATCTGGGCTGGAGAACAAGAGATAGCAACTTTGGCATACTGTCATTCTTATATGTGCATGTGCATTCTTGTGTATGTGTTTCAGAAACCCAAATGGACAGGAGTGTCACTAGGGGCATCTGGCGGGGGGACTGTGCTATTGCCTTCCTCCTAGTTGTGTCCCCCAATAAAGGAAAGTGCCCCCCGTCTGAGCAACCTTGATTACACCACTGCAAATGAATAAAAGTAGCTTCACATATCCGTCATTTGAAGATTTTTTTTCATTGCCTTTGTTTTGCAACCTCATGATCTTCTCTTTATTTGACATAGATAGTTGTAGTTAATGTTATTTTTGAAGTTAATGTGCAAATGACATGTACATTTGATTGCACATGCTATTATTTGTATTCCTAGATTAATCATAACTTTGGAATCCGGTTTCCATTGCCAGTCATACCGTTTGAAAATAGAAAATAAACTGTGACTAGTCTATAATAGAGTACAATTCTGTTTAACCAACAGACCTGGGGAACATGAAACCTCATTGGTTAACTACTGCATTACCTCCCCTTACAAAAGGCTGCAGGGGAAGACGGTATTCCTTCTGATCTACTCTATGTCCATAGGCAATGGTGGGCTCCAGTGTTAACCTGCCTATTCAATAACATCATTGAGGCTGGTGACATCCCCCAGGGATGGAACACAAGTGTAGTAGTGCCTATTTATAAGAAGGGGGATAGGCGGGATCCCGCCAATTATAGACCTATAAGTCTTATAGATGTTGTTGCAAAGGTGTTCGCACGGCTTCTCCAGGTTAGGCTGGAGTGCTGGACAGAGGAGAACACGCTACTTGCAAAGGAGCAGGCGGGTTTTAGGCCCACTAGGTCAGTTTTGGACCATTGTTTCACCTTGGATCATACTGTTGCTAAGTATGTTTCCCTGAGGAGAGGCACGGTATACGCCCTTTTTGTGGATCTCAAAGCAGCGTTCTATACCATCAACCGAACCATCCTATGGCGGAAACTGCTGGCTAACAATATAGACCCTCAGCTGCTTCATCTCTTATACACTGACACTTCACTCATGGTCCAAGTGAGCATACAGGGAGATATGACGGGTCCCATGCTTGCAACAAATGGTGTTAAGCAGGGATGTATGCTAGCTCCCCTGCTTTTCACCCTATTTATTAATGATATAGTGGGATGTTTGGCGGGGCAGGAGGGGCACCCACCGGCTGTTAGTGGTCGCCCAGTTCATATCCTCTTATATGCGGATGATATGACCATCCTATCAACATCAAGGGTGGGCATGAGACGTCAGCTAGTTAGAGTAAATGATTACTGTAAAGAAAATCACCTAACAATCAACAGAGATAAGACTAAGATCATGGTCTTCTCTAGAAGGCCAAGGGAATATGTCTGGACTTTGGGCCTTCATCGTATAATCCAGGTTACCTCGTATAGGTACCTGGGAATCCTGTTTAGAAGTAGTGACAGTTGGAAGCGACATCTGGAGGCATCAAAGATAAGAGGAGCTCAAACGCTAGTCGGTCTGCTCAAATTCTGGAGCTCCAAGGGAGGGAGGCAACTAGAGCCTCTGCTGAAACTTCTTAAGAGGAAATTGATTCCCCAGCTGTTGTTTGGTGCAGAAATTTGTGGTGTGGCTAGACAGTTCCCTTTGGAGACCCTCCAAAATAAAATCTTGAGGGTAGGACTTGGAGTGCCTAGGAGTACTCCCATTGTACTGTTGAGGGCTGAATGTGGAATAGATCCCCTCGGGGATAAGATCAGGATGGCCCAATTGGCGTATTGGCTTAAGATCCGGGATATGTCAGCTGACCGCCTTCCCAGTCTTTGCCTGAGAGAACAAGAGATCTGTTTGGCCTCTTATAGATGGCACAACTCCATTGTACAGAGTCTGACAAGCCTGGGCTTTTCTAGATCAAATTTTTTATATATCACTTCAGCTCAAGCCAAACTCCAAATTTCTACTCGAATTAGGGATGTTAGTTACCAAAAGGAAAGTGTGGGAATGCGTGAACAACTTATTGCTCCCTGGTACCCCCTACTTAAAGACAGAAAGGGGATGTGAGAAATACCTGTCGGGTATAAAAAATTTCAAAGTCAGAAGGGCTTTGACCCTCGTACGATTAAATATGATACCCACTTCAGTGAGTGAGGGTAGAGTTAGAGGCATCCCAGCAGACTTAAGACTCTGCCATTGTGGACACGCGGAAGTAGAAGATCTTCCACGTTACTTATTGCGCTGCCCCAAGACTAGAGGAATTCGGGACAGGTTTTTTGCCTCATGGTTTGAGGGAAGAGATTATTGGGATCAGCAAAGGCAGATACAATATATCTTAGCTAATCGAAACATAACAGTAGTGCAGCGAGTTGCAGCAGGTTTTTTTCAATTGGAGCTATTTAGGAAAAAACTGATGGAATCCCCTGATTGGACCAGTGGAGACATGGAGACAATGCAAGTGCAGTATGATCTGGAAGGTCTCTAGGGAGGATGCTGTTGGCTGTTGCTCCTGGCCCCTATCAGTCTTCAAATTATGGCTATCTGCCTTTGCGTACTGTTGCTGGATTTAGTGCCAGAGGGACTAGACACAGGGGCCAAGTGTGCCACCACAAACCCTGATAAGGGGAAGGCTCTTCACAACTGGGTAGTAGGCCTGGTGTTTTATAATCTCTGAGAACAATACTATCTGGCCACATACCCTTCTATGGTTTCTGACTAATGATATCGGTATGGGGGTGAAGAGAGCTGCCAGAAGTATTGTGGAATTATGTTATATTTTTTAAGCTTTTATTGTGTTAAAACCTTTGTGATGTACTAATGTATGTTATATTTATTTTTGTAATGGCCTATAGGCTAAACAAATAAACTATTTATTTATCAAGTTTTATTTATCTTCATCATGAATTAGATCAGGGTCATTCGACCCTGTTGATTCTATTAGAATTGTCGTCTGCTTTTGATACTGTTGACCATGAGATGTTGGTGACTCGTCTGTGGGATCGAGCCAGAGTGGGCAGAACTGTTCTTGAATGGTTCTGCTCATTCCTGGCCGGAAGAACTTAGTGAGTGGTGCATGGGGATTATTTTTCATCTCCCACGACCTCTCATGTGGAGTCCTGCATGGTTCCATTCTGTCTCCTCTCCTGTTCAATGTGTATATGCAGCCATTGGACAAGGTCATGAGGTGCCCTGGAGTTTGTTGTCATCAATATGCTGATGACACCCAACTCCATCTCTCTTTTTCATCTGACCCAGATGCTGCAGTCTTGGTGCTTACATGATGTCTAGTGGCTGTGGGGGACTGGATGAGGGCGAGTCGACTGAAGCTGAATCCTGACAAGATGGATGTGATGCTAGTGGAGAGGGCGATGGGTGTGGTGTCCCCCATCATTGACTGGGTTTGCCCCCACTTGTTCCCAGTTTTAGAGTCTGGTAGGGCTCCTTGATTTGCAGCTTCGCCTAGATGCCCAGGTTGGAGCTGTGGTAAGGAGCGCATTCCACCAATTACATCTGGTGCGACGGCTTCCGCCATATGTCTCAGACTCCAACCTGGCCACGCTTTCATCACCTCAAGACCTGACTATTACAATGCGCTCTATGTTGGGCTGCCCATGGTGATGGTTCAGAGACTGCAGCTGGTGCAAAATGCAACGGCCCGTCTCCTTACAGGGAAGGGTCACTGGGAGCATATAACACCAGTGCTCCGTTCTCTGCACAGGCTGCCTATAGCAGGGGCGACTGGTGGGTTTTGATGTTGGAGGGGCACTGGGGCAGTAAGGCTGGCGGGCCTAGGGGTAGAGCCAGGGGGCGGTAGGCGGAGCCAGGGAGACAGTAGGCCAGTGGCATGGCATAACCCAGCAGCAAGGAGTTCCCAGAGTTAACATTGGATAGAAGAAAACACAGTCTACATGCACATCAAGCTTAAAATAAGTCCTTCCCCCCCCCCCACATTTACTCACCCCCCCTTCCCCAGTGTGTCTCCTCCCTAGGCTGGGGGCCTGTGATGGAAGGGGGTGAGGGGGGTGCGCACCCACCCTCCCCCCCCCATTCCCCAGTCTCGCGCACACACACACACCCCTTCCATCCTAGGCCCCAGCCTCTGCTCCCCGAGTCCCCCCTACATTTACTCATTCCTCCTCCCTGGTGTCTCGTTTCCCCAGGCTGGGATGGAAGGTGTGTGTGTGTGTGTGTGAGACTGAGGAATGGGGGGGGAGGGGGGTACACACCCGTCCTCCCCCCCCCATTCTCCAGTCTCGCACACCCTTCCCCCCTTCCATCCCAGTCCCCCCCAGCCTCTGCTCCCTGAGTCCCGTTTACTCACCGTTGCAGGACTCAGGAGTTGGACACGGACTGGAGGCAGCAGTAGGCAGACACCAGGCAGGCAGGTGAGGCTTCAGGGTTCAGTGGAGGCTCTCGGCGGCGAGATGGACTGCGGCGCGCATGCTCAACAGTTCAAGCATGCGTGCTGCAGCCCAACTTGCCGCCGATCGCTTCCACCAAACGCCCAGGTGAGGCTTTGCATTGGAGCCCATAAGGCTCAATGCAAAGCTGCCACACGGGGAATTTAATTTCCCAGCGGCGGCACTTGGACTGAACGCTGAGCCGCCCGACTCGCGTTCAGTTCAGGTTTGTCCCTTCTGGGACTCCAGACTCTGGAGTCCCAGAAGGGAGTGAGTCAGACTGAGGCTACCCAGCCCCAGACAGAGGCTAGCGCTCACTGACTGAGTGCTCTGTCTCTGCCGGTGGCTGAAATTGACATCGGAGTGCCGCGCTGCAGAGCCAGAGCGCTCAGTCAGTGAGCGCTCTGTCAGTGCGGCACCGGGGGGAGAGCGGGGGCAGGGCACTGCCC
The DNA here is from genome assembly GCA_003113815.1 of Sphenodon punctatus. Taxonomy (NCBI): domain Eukaryota; kingdom Metazoa; phylum Chordata; class Lepidosauria; order Sphenodontia; family Sphenodontidae; genus Sphenodon; species Sphenodon punctatus. The sequence goes on from QEPC01005272.1 coordinate 765,532, forward strand.
CAGGCGCCATCAGGCGAGGGCTGCCACTGGCCTATAGTCTTCTGGGCCTGATTCATGGTGCTGATTCTAACTCATAAAGCCCTATACGGTTTGGGCCCCATTTATCTGTGGGATTGCCTCATTCCCCATGCTGTAGATTGACCCCTGCGGTTGACCAGGAGCGCCCTTCTCAAAGTCTGTGGGTTATTCCGGGGGGGCGACTGTGGAGAGGGTGTTCTTGGTGCCTGTGCCGAGACTGTGGAACTCCTCGGCAGAGGCCTAGGCTGGCCCCAGACCTCTCCTCTTCTGGGTGGCAATGCAAGACCTGTCTGTTCTGCCAGACTTTTGGCGAGGGACATGGGTGAGACTGGGTTTTACTTTTATTTTGGGTGTTAAGGGTGGAATATTTTATATATTTTGAATTTTATGCTCTTATATTGTCTTTCCCCTTTCATTGGGGAGGATGTTTTCCCCCTTTCTCCTTTTCCCCCTTTTGAATTTTTTGTATGTCTTTTGATTACATATTTTATATATTGTAAGCCACCCTGAGCTGACTTGACAGGAGGGGCAGGGTATCAAATGTTTTCTTTAATAAATAAATAAATAAATAAATAGAACATCATATTTGGAGGCTAATTGGTATATGTAGAGTTTTGTGACAGGAAGTATGGACAAGCAGCTTCCTGGCATTGGAAATTCATAGGAAGCACACAAACACCCAATGAAAGGAATTTGCCAGATGATGGTAAGAAAGAATTCAGTTTATTCAAAAATTTTATTCGTTTAGCCGTAGGCCATAACAATAAATAAAGAACCAAACATCACAATACTTGACAATACAAACAAGATCAACTATATAATCACATGTTGTACAAATAGTTAAAACAGCTCAGCGCCAGAGAATAATTGGTTTATCGCACCATCTCTCACGTATCAACCCCTCTCACATCATTAATTTTACAACCGATTTAGGTGAGAAACAGGCATACCATGGGGAAATATACTCCCAAATAACCCCAAGTTCCATGATACCCTCCAAAATACCCCCAACAATACCCCACACGTAAGGAATATCAGGTATCATGACCTAGCATAAAGCGGCGCATTTGACCTTTATGAGTATGCAGCCCCCCTATGCTGCCAACCCATTTTAGATAAATAAGGGCAAACATGTCATCACCATGGTAAAATCCTGTGTCATAAGAGGGCGATACGGGCTATATTACAATTTGGGAAGTTAACAGATTGCCTTGCCCATCTCGGGGCTTACGGCGGCACACTTTACCCCTGCTATACGTACTCTCACTTGGGCAACCCCAAGTGAGAAGGCTTTAATAACAAAGCAAAAATATAACATTCCCACATCTTTAATAAAACTAAACAAATGAATTAAAAAGCCAACATTAAACAGACATTAATATAAAAGTATAATAAACAGAATTTACATCTAAACATCAAAACGCAGAGATTCCAAAAGAGGTTAACAAAATTAAAAATAAGAATAAATATAAACCCGAAATTTCCAAAACCAATTAGAGTACCTTTTATTTCTAACCTAGAATCAGTAAGGATTTTAAGGGGAGTACACTCCCCTAATTGAATTTAATACTGTACACACATAATAGAAATTGTGACACCTTCGCTGTGGTCTCCATAAAGGTATCCTCAAACAATTTTATCATAATAGTCTCCAGAGGACAGCCCAGAATACCATTAACCAGTGGTGCTATTAATTTCCGACGAGGGGCCTCATAGTATGGGCAATTGAGTACAATATGGCTCAAGGACTCTATCTGATTAAGAGGGCAATGACAAAAACGCTCAGCCAAAGGGGTCGCCTGGTATCTCCCCAAAGTTACTGCCGAAGGAAAATAATTAACCCGCGCCAAGAAAAAAAGCCTTCTCTTTAATGTCAACAACCCATAATCAAGATAAGCCCTTGGCTGTCCCGACTCAGTTAGCAAATGCCTCAAACTACCATGGACCAAACTAGCGGTTAATACCGCCCATCTCTCTTGCAGGCCCACATCCGCCAGCCTCTGCACAACCAGCTTCCTGGCAGTTTTAAACCCCAAAGGAGCTAGGGACTCAGGAGAAAATCCCAACATATACAATTTCTTTCCCACGCGCTGTACCCAACTATTTAGCCTTGTGTCTATAATCAGCAGATGCGTGAGCGGAGCTACCAGACCAAAATAAAGCTTTAGTCCAATTCAGTTTATTGAGAACTCATTCTGTATTAGTGACACTAGGTGTTAACACAAACAACACTGGCCTGGTTTGCCCAATATGGCCCACTTGGGCCAACGCCTCGCTCCATGCGTCTGTTTCCAAGCCACCAGCTGTGGGCTTGGTACAGGCCCCATTGGGGTAGGTGACTGGCTCAGAATGAACCGGGTCCACGGTCTGAGCCGAAGGGCAGGCCATAGCAGGCTAAACTGGGCAGGTGTGTCTTCCTGTGCCAACCTGGCCCAGTGTAGGGGTTGTCAAGGCTGCCAGCTGTGGCAGCCTATTATTGGGGCTGGACCAGCCGCCTGCATGTTGCTCCTTGCCTGCATGTTGCTTCCCACACCCCTCCCCTGCTAGGTCAGGCCGGGGAAACACTTATTCCATTCCCATACCTGTCAAAAATCCCTGATTTTGGAGGGATTTTAATATGGTTTTATGGTCTGTGTATTTGTTTTTTTAATATATTATTATATGCTGTACACTGCCCCGGGCTGCCATGGGGGGCGGGGGAGTGGCGGTATAAAAATGTTTTATAAATAAATATCCAGACACACTAAAAACTCTGCTACAGTCTTGTAGCTAGAAAAAGTGATTTGGAGGAGTATACCTTTAAAATATACCTTTAAGTATACAATTACTTAATCTAGTGGCTGAATTAAAAAGAGCCCAGTCGTTGACTACGCACCAAGCTCAAGTGATAGAATCTCGAATGAAGATTTGAAGGTCCATTGTTCAAATCATGCTTATTTGAGGGGATGACGTGCTAATTTTGTTTTTCAAGTATTCTTTTTAAAAGCAACTTTAATTACTTCATACACAAAGAAATCAATCTAACACAGTTTTGTGTTTTAAAAAAAGAAAGAGAAAAAGAAAAAAGCTGCAGAACATTAAACATAGACACTATAAGTTACAAGTAAAGAACACGGAAATTATTTTGCCAAAAAAACAACCCAACCCCCCCTGGATAGTGTGTGATTTAAAGTTGCTGTCCAATCCCCAACACTTCAAACCATACGCCTTCATGAATGGAAATACTGCGTAAAAACAGATGCATGGGTGACAAGGTCCATTCCCCCGCCCCAGGGTATGAAAATGCAGCCGCACCTCTCTGGGTCGGGGAGGGGCACTGAACAAGCATGCAGGTCTGGGTTGACCCACATGGGCAGCCCTTGGCCCAGAATTGCCACCAGAATTGGGCCCAGGGCACATCCTGGAACAGCTCCCTACTCACCCTGGAGCAGTAGCGGGCCGGAACGGCGTGTCCCAGGTCAACACAGGCCACCGTCATGTCTGTTTTATTCACAGTTAAGGTTTCTTCCATCCCAGTCAGTAACTTAGACAAAGGTTTCTCTTTCTTAGCATCACTCAACACCTCTCTCAACTACCATATAGGCCAGGGGTTATTTAACTAAATCTATAGAAAATGAATCTGCTGTATATCTGACTTGTTTTCTATGGAAAATTTTCAACTGCAGGGTTTGGTTTTCCATAAATGTAATCAAATATACTTGTTATTACCACTGATACACCTTGCAAGGTCTAGGATGGTTAGATTCTCACCCTGCACACCATCTCTTATGCAAGATTCCCCAATATATAAAAAGGGAACAAAAAGTTGCCCTCCCCCCTCCAAGGGAAAAGGAAAGACAGGAGGAAGGAGACAGACAGACGCACCTCCCAGGGAAAGGGAGCAAGATATAAGGAGAATATATGAAGAAGTTACTTTTCAAATGATAGGGGTGGAAGCTGAGATAATATTATCAAAAAATGGGGTATGTTGGTCAGCAGGAGTGGAAGTGTGATGTGTATGTACTTTTAAGTAGCATATTAATGTCATTGGCTCAAGAAATGCATTTCTGCTATCAGACAAGGCTGCAAAATTTGACTCTTGTCAATAGTGCTTTTACTGTTGGCTGCTGAGTGGGGAGTTCAGCCCTTGCTAATGAATGAACTTGACATCCTCCTTCTAAACCGTTTCTGAGGCAAGAACAATTCTGCTGTGTTAGGAAATGCACCAAACCAAATAGATATTTTCCCCCGTACTCTTGAACCATACTGTTCGTATGATTCCAGATTGAATTTTGAACAGATAAGAGACTTTGCCTGAGTAAAATGTGGATCTGATATGAAAATTGTGCTGGTGTTAATGGTGATGAAATTGAAAGAAAAGAATTCTTCACTTGTTGGCAGGTTGTTTAGAACTGAGAAATAGATGCAAGTCTAAGTGTTGTTCATATTAATAAGAACTTTATATTGTTCTTAAGAGATTTGGCTGCTTGCCAATATTCTTTGGGTTAGGATAGTCCAGACTTTTTACCTCTAAGGTTTAGATACCAGATACAAACTGGATAATAAACCAAATATATCTATCTATCAGAATTGTTCTTGCCTCAGAATTTGAACTTCCTGATAGATAGATAGATATATATATATCAATCACATTGATATTGTTTCTTAAGCCTTATCTGGCGTGGTCACCAGTTGAGCCACACTACTCTAGATATATTGTAAATTTTACTCAAAGTTAGTGCAAACATCTAATGCCTTTTAAAGAATAGTGCACACGTTGTAATTGTTGATATAAAGTCTTTATTCAAGGTGAGGGAGGAAGTTTAAACTTAATATACCAACTGTAAATTTGGCTAAATATTACAGTGATCTCATCAGCTTGTGTAAAGAAAAAAAGGTGCAGAATTTACAAACAGACATAAGTGTAATGAATTGTTCGTTTGTCCTGAAAACAAGCTATCATTAATGTGGATAAGATCCTTTGGTTCCTTGGATGAACGGAAGATGAACTAAATACCGTGTAGGACATATCACAATTGTCAACTTGTTGATCATTCAACTGCATTTTGTTAAGAGAAATAAGTGCTGTCAGGAAGTTCAAATTTTGGATATTCAGCAAAGGAAAGTCAAAGTGTTTTGAATAAGCTTTTATTCTTCTCCGCTGACTTTTCTTTCCTGATGAAGAGAAGAGAGAGATGCTCATGCATAAAGCAGGTGTAAAATAAAACTTTACAGCCAAGCTGACAACAAAAAGCTGGGGCAGAAAAGTCGAAAGTATGAAAAAAGCACCAATTTAATGAAGTAATAGAAACTCTATTCCTAACTAATTTATTGTTGTACTCTTTTTAAGTGAGCGTGCAAAGAGTGTGCTAAACAATCCTGGTGCCTGTAGCAGCACAAATTAGTATTTTCATACCATTGGTTCTCGCCAAAGATTCCAAATTATTAGGAAGAATATTGCCAGTTTAGAAATGTCTGTGTTTGACAAACAAGAGTAATCTCTTTGGAGGGCTATTCAATAGAACAGCCATAGATCTAATGAACAAATTTCTTTCTGATACAGCAGTTTGTTCACTGGTAATTTATGTAAAACTAAAAAAATCATAACATGCAAGTCAGCATTTCTGTGTTCTTTCCCACATATGTTAATTTTTATGTTTTTTCTTATTTTGTTTGGGTTTTAGTGGCCAATAAAGAATGTAAATTATAAAATAATGCTTATTTTATATTTTTGGTTTATTATGTTTTATATAAATGCAGAAATGTCTTGTTCCCACATTGCAATTGTAGTCCCCAAATACAGGGATGGAAAGAACATTAAGCAGCCAAATCATCCACAGGACAAAATACCAGTCTAGAAATATGCTGGACCAACACCAGTATTTAAGCAATGATGCTACCAAAAAGCACAATGTTTTAAACAAGAAACCTTAAGCACAAAGTCTCTGTGGAGCAAAATATTTTATTCACATGGCTTTAAAAAGCTAGATTGCTTAGTGAGCAATTATTTCATAACTCCTGTGTCCCGTTCTCTCCCCCCCCCCCCCCCCCCAATTTTCCTTTATCAGAAGCAGTCTATGTATAGTGCGGTGAGAGTTCTTATTCATCATTTACCTTTGAAAAGCACCTAAAGACTTATTTATTCTCTGGGTATCTTTAGGATCCAATGCCGTTTACCCTTAATGTTTGTTATCTGTCCTGCTCGCTATCCCCCTAGTAGCTAGACAGCTGGTTCCGGATCAGAGGGCCCCTGACCATGTTTTAATGCTGGTAAATGCGAGGTCGGTAGCAAATAAAGCTACAACTGTCCAGAAATTGATCCTAGACCAATTGATTGATCCTAGATCAATTGATCCTAGACCAATTGATCCTAGACCATGAGGCCGACCTCGTATGTATCACGGAAACCTGACTGCACATGGAGTCGGGGCCTATTTTGGCTGACCTTGTTCCGACTGTGTATTCCGTACAGCATCAACCACGGATAGGGGGACGGTGTAGCCATGACTTTTAGGGATTGTGGGCTGTTCGGAGGTGTCCGGTACAATCCATATTGGGTATTGAGGGTCTCCATCTGGTGTTTGATTTAGCAGGGGACAGTTTGGGAGTGTTGCTTGTATACTGTGCGCCTACCTGTACAGTGGCCTCCCTACATGCTGTGGTGGATTTAGTGTCAGGGGTGGTGTTGCGATCCCTGAAGACGATAGTCTTGGGGTACTTCAACATCCATGCTGACGCCGATTTTAGGAGTACAGAGCATGAGTTCATGGCTGTCATGGCAACCATGGGCCTGTCCTAGATGGTCAGCGGCCTGACACATCAGGGGGAACATACCTTAGACTTTGTGTTTTGCACCGGTCTTGAGGCGAGGAGTCCGTTGGTGGGGAAGATATCGGCTGTGCCCTTGTCGTGGATGGATCATTACCTCCTGCAGGCCTCTCTCCCAGTGCATGTCTGCCCCCAGAGGGGGGTGGAACCAATTTGAATGGTTCGCCTCCGGAGGCTGATGGACCCGGAACAGTTCCGGATTGCTCATGGGGAGTTTCCCTCTGATCTTGATGACCGTCTCATCGATTACCTCATTGTGTTATGCAATACCTTGCTGATAGAGGCCATCGATTGGATGGCTCCTAGGTGTCCGTTGCCCAGGCGACAGCTCCGCAGGCCTCCTTGGTTTTCTGAGGAACTGTGGTTGCTGAAGTGAGAGGATCATCGGTGGTGTCGTCTGCGTGCTGAAGCCGACAGATTGCATCATAGAGCCAGTTTATGAGCCTGTGCCGTGGCTATGCGGGCAGCAAAAAAGGAGTTTTTTGCTGCCCCCATAGCGTCTGTAAAAGCCCACCCAGCTGAGCTTTTCCGGGTGGTGCGGAGGCTGGTCAGTCCAGCCTCCCTCCACCTTGGACTGGAGTCATCTGTTGCACGCTGTGACGTTTGTGGAGTATTTTGTGGATAAAGTCACTCATATTCACCTTGACTTCGACGACGCACTTATTACACAGGGGGTTATAGAGGCTTTGCCTTGTCTGGTTTTATGGGATCAATTTCAGTTGGTGACAAACTCCGATGCGGTCGATGTTTTGGGGGTGGTCAGAACCACGTCTTGTGAAATAGATCCTTGCCTGTCCTGGCTAGTTAAGGCCTGCTGGGAGACAATGGGCCACTGCTGGCTGGGGTGGTCAGCGCCTCCCTTTGGGAGGGCAGAGTGTCGGACTGTCTCAAGGAGGCAGTGGTGCGGCCTCTGCTCAAGAAACCATTGCTTGACGTTGACTCACTCGCCAGCTATCGGCCTGTCTCTAACCTCCCCTTTTTAGGGAAGGTTATTGGAATGGGTGGTGGCTCGACAGCTCCAGGGACATCTTGATCGTATTAGTTTTCTTGATCCCTCTTAGTCGGGATTTCGGCCAGGGTATGGCACAGACTGTGCTTGTGGCTTTGGTTGATGATCTACGTCGTGAATGGGATCGGGGTTGTTCAACCCTGTTGATTCTATTAGATCTGTCGGCTGAGTTTGATACCGTTGACCATGAGATGTTGTTAATGCGCCTGCGGGATCGTGCAGGGGTGGGCGGGACTGTTCTTGAACGGTTCCGTTCATTCCTGACCAGGAGAACTCAATGAGTGGTGCTCGGGGATTATTTTTCATCATACCGAGACCTCTTGTGTGGAGTCCCCTCTCCTGTTAAACGTGTATATGCAGTCGCTCGGTGAGGTGATATGGGGGATTGGTGTGCGGTGTCATCAATATGCTGATGACACCCAGCTTTTTCCACAGATCCAGGCCCGGCAGTCTCGGTGCTTACTCGGTGTCTTTATCCTCCTTTTATGTTGTTGTTTTTAGTTTTATTGTTGGATTTTATTGATTGTAAGTCACCCCGAGCTGCCTGTGGCAGGAGGGACGGGGTAAGAAATGATTAAAAAACAGCAGGAAAGGTTTATGGTATATTTCCAAACTATCATTAATTTATCAATAAAAATTGTTGATAATTGACACACACAAAAACATGATCCAAACTAACCAAATCACCAGCATAGAGAGTAGCCTTACAAAAATTGCTTAAGTTATAGGGTGTGTTCATGCGGGAAGGGGGGCAGCAGGAAAATGGTGTATCTGTGGGCAACAGCGGGAGCAGTTCAAACTGGCAGACCCACAAGTGGGTTCTATGGGTTGGGGGAGCTGCTGCCATCGGTTCTTCCACTCTGGTTCTGCCTCGGGAAGCCAATCATATGGGCAGAGCTCTGGACCTGCAGGAGCAGGATTGGGCCCCAAGAGAAGGACACCACCACCAGTCATCTGTTGGAGTGGGAAAGGGGGAGGGGTGTGCACACCCTGGGCTGCCCATCCATCAACTGTTGGAGGGAACCCCAAGGAGGAGGAGGATCAGTCCCAACTGGAGCCAGTGGAGCAACCCCAGTGTCTCGTGGCTGCATCACCATGCTGGTCTATCTCGAGCCTGGACATGGCTTGAGATAGACCAGCGAGAAAGGGGGGGGGGACTCCTTACCAGAGAGAACAATGCTGTGCTCTCTGACAAGGATAGTTTCTCTCCCCCTGCCCCCCTCCAATGCCAATGTCAAGGGTTCCTGGCTTGAAACTTTACATGAGGGGACGATCCTTGTTGGAGAGCACGGCACTGCTTTTCCCGGCAAGGAGCTCCCCCCCGCCCCAATCTCCCCACTGGTCTATTTCAGATCGGGTTCACGCTTGAGAGAGACCAGTGTGGTGATGCAGGCAGGGGATAACGAGGCTTCTCATCCCCAGGGTCCCCTCAGCTGATGGGTGGCGCAGTCTGGGACAAACCACCACACACCCACCGGCCACTCCAACAGATGACTGGTGGTGGCGGCTGCTGCTTCCTCCTGGGGTCCAATCTTTGCATCGTGGCCTTGTCTATGTTGATGCAGCCCTATTTGTAGGTGTGACTGCAAGGGGCCTTTCACACAGGAGGCTGCCCCGCGTTTGCCCATTGCCGTACTTTGGCCTGGGATGCCCTGGGATGCACGCTCCTTAATAATGTGGGTAATGCCTTAGATGGCAGCCCCTCCCTACATGGGACAAACATCTGGCAGACCACATTCAGACAGGCAGTGAGTCAAGGGCAAAGGGGTGGTGGGGCACCATCTCGTCTGATAACACCCATGATTTCTTTCATGGCAACACCACTTAATGCATCCAATTCGTTTTAGCTTAAAAACTAAAGAGCACAAACCTTGATTTTTTTACCAGCTTTTTAAATCTACATAACACTAACTTTTGTGGTGCATATTTCAGCTACAATACCATTCTTGGTACAGATAACCATTAGGAATCAAAATATTTTATTGGAATACTTTTGTAAGAATTAAGCAGTTGTAATTTCTCTGAGAAAACGGTGACTAAAACAGCAGTATTTTGAAAAGTCTGCATTTATACTTCCATTTTACTATAAGTATTTTAGTCAAACCTAGGTTATTCACTTAAAAGTAGTGAGGTTCCCATGTAATTACACAGGAACAAAGGTGTTGAGAATTTCCTGATATGTTTGCCCCACTCAACCCTCATCAAGCCACGGTTGGCCTCCAGCCCAGTACGAAACAAACACGCACACACAATTACGTACACCAGCCAGGCCACTCTGAACTGTGTTGATTTGGACAATTGTAGCTGCTGAACTAATCACCCTTCTTCCTTTCCCAGCTCATTTGCATGCTTGGAGTTTGTTGTTTGGAAAATTTCTTCAAGTTGCTTGAGACCTACATACACAGGAACCTTTGTACCATGTATATTAATGCCAGTACTTAAATTAATACAAAAATAGATTTGTATGTAGTTGGTGATAGTTTAGTTACTAAAATAGTTGTCTTAATATTGAGGTAGCACGCCTCTTTGGTGTCAAAATAGTTGCCACAGACCACTAATAAGGTGGCTTCATAGCAGTGATTATCAAAATGACTTAGGTACCATATCCTGTCCAGAGGCTATGTAAGACTTTTTTATTCAGCAAGCAAGGATAAGGGCTTGGGAGGCTTGGGATGAGATATTTTAATTATTATTTTGAGTGTTGTTAATCAGCCAGATAAAGATAATAGAGCAGGATAATAAAATGAAATAAATAAAAGTTTCAGATACCTATGGAAAGAAAGGTGCTGCAAATGTAAAATTCTTAATGAACTTTGTGTATTTGTTCATGACTTTATAATACTGCTGCACTCTGTGTATAAGTAGTACTCCAGTGGGATTACTTCTGTATACACAGAGTGCAGCAGTTTCATAAACTCAAATGTTCATCTTCCCTGTGGTGTTAGAGAAAAATCCTCCCCTGATTTAAAGTCAAAGAATGTAAGAGGTGTAATATTGGTGGTCCATGGTCAAATAGATCTACAGTGTGTGTTAACAAATAAGGCACTAGCCCCCATTTGCCCACACCAGGTGGGTGCCCAGCCCACTGTGCAGGCGAATGCAGGCTAATTTGCACCCACATGTCTACATCCTGTCAATTAGGTTGCGTGCAGTACCTCCACACCTATAGGTCTGCCAGCACCATAGGGTGAAAATCCTTGAGCGACAGCTTCCTGCTGCTCTCGTTCTCACTGGTGCTGCCAGTGGGGACTGCCTACAAGCGCATGATATACATGCAGGGGGCTGCCCATTTAGTAGACTGGACACACTAAACATGTGAGTGGAGACTGTACGGAGCGAACACGGGCTGCAGCGTTTTATTGTCTCTCTTGTTTTCACCCAGTGAGTATGTGCTGTTCCCAGACTTGATTTATGAGGAACTGACATGCTCCCAGTGGCAGTATTTTGAGCCAGTAGGTTATATTACTTGCCCCCTAGGCAATCTGTGTTTTTGTAATAGAAGTTAGTACATTCCTGGAAAAAGGAACAATAATTTAAGTAATGAAATCATGCTGTCCAAACTCTAGTGTCATGCTGTGTCATGCATAAGAACAGGTGTTGGCAGATTTTTATTCTTTTTGTTATTCAGTTTGAACTTTATTTTGAAAGTTTCTAACAGTGTAAATTGACAAACTGTAAAAGAAAATGAGAAGTAAATTAAGGTATACAATATTGGGAAAGGTCATAAATGAACTTTTTTCATTTTTCCACTGATAAGAAATCCATTATTGTGAACCATTCTCAGAAGCATTTTATTGTGAGATGATTAAATTATCATTCTATAATTCCACTATCTCGCCATTTTGTATTTATCCCTGTTTGTAGCAGCCAGATGAATAAATGATCACCCTATGGTGCTACAGTTTGAAAAATATTTCCCTTAATGCTAATACTGTGTTTACAGATACCTCTTAGTTCATTATCCTGGTCATCTCTTTCAGATTTCTCTAGAAATCCATTCAAATGCAGTCATTTTTCCTTTTGTGTTTCTGAATCGGCATCTCTGATAATATTTCCCCCAAATGAGTTTCAGGACCCCAGCATTGTTGTTTATCTTCCTAAAGCAAGCAAGGAAACTGCTCTTAAGCAAGCAAGGAAACTGCTCTTAGAAGTATGTGCGTTTTTTAAAACATACCTGGGCCCTTGTTCTGTAATTTCTAGCACAAAGCAAGTCGCTGGTGTTTTCATGGCATCTTGGTAACTTAAGTGCAGGCAATCTGCTGGGGTTGTACAGTAATATCTCTGCATTTGGAAAATGGCATTGTTTATTGTAGGTCTGTTAATTTATGTGAAAATGTGGTTAACTAAAGGCTCAGTATGTCTTAAAAAGGTGTTTTATCTAAGATGCAATGTCCACATACAATAGGTATAGTTATTAATTTTATAAACATATCTAAATAAATGTTATTACTTTCCCCCAAACATTACAGAAAATTTTTTCTTTGACCAGAGAGTTATGAAATGTCTGCTTAGTTTCAGAAGGAAGGGCAGTGGTGGAGCCTGGCAGAGAGATCAGTGGTATCTTTCAACATAATTCCTGACTAATTCTGCTGTTTGTGTACTGCTACACACATTATGCTCCTGTTCAGCAAAGAATGATCTGAAATTATTCATTGTGTCCATAACAGTACTTTTTAGTCATGCCAGTGACCAAAAGTATATGGGATATGTGTTTTTCCTATATGGCATCCATATGCCGGTATCTTAAAGCTCTCTTGTATAACTTTTCTCATGTCCTTCTGTTATGAAAGTGACCATTCAAAACTTTACTTCACATAGAATGTCTAATCTAGAGTAACTAACCTCCACCATGCAAACAAGTTCTGGAAATTCGTTCAATGTGTGTGCATTTCCATAGAAAATCAGAGCAAAGACCCCAGATTAGGGGCAGTAGGGGAAGAGCGCGAGGGGACGGGGGTCCAGCTTTGTGGGGGGAGTTTCAGGAAGTGACGCCTGCCGATGCGGCGGATGTCTTGGGGTCTGTGAGGGCCACCTGTTGTGAACTTGATCCATGCCCGTCCTGGCTGGTGAAAGCCTCCAGGGAGACGTTGGGGACGGTGCTGGCGAAGGTAGTGAACGCGTCCTTGCAGCAGGGGAGGTTGTCGCCTTGCCTCAAGGAGGCGGTGTTGCGCCCCCTGCTGAAGAAACCATCTTTGGACGTGGATGCGCTCGCCAGCTACCGACCTGTCTCTAACCTTCCCTTTTTAGGGAAGGTTATTGAGCGGGCGGTGGC
>QEPC01005272.1:778986-819670 GCA_003113815.1 Sphenodon punctatus
GGGTGCGGTGTCACCAAAATGCTGATGATACTCAGCTGTACCTCTCCTTTTCAGCTGACCCAGACCTGGCTGTCTCGGTGCTATCCCAGTGTCTGGAGGCTGTGGCGGAATGGATGTGGCAGAGCAGACTGAAGCTCTACCCCGATAAGACGGAGGTGGTGTTGGTGGGGAAAGTGAGGGAGGTGGTGGCTCCCCTGATTGGGGGAGTTCGCCCTCCCATAGCTCAGCAGGTCCGGAGTCTGGGGGTGATATTGGACGCAGACCTCCACCTGGAGCGGCAGGTGGAGGCAGTCGCTAAGGCTGCCTTCCGCCAGTTGTATCTGGTGTGTAGGCTGCGTCTGTTCGTCTCCGGCCCGGACCTGGTCTCCCTCATCCATGCCTTCATCACCTCGAGGCTGGACTACTGCAACACGCTCTACGTGGGGCTACCCTTGTGCCTGGTTCGGAGGCTGCAGCTATTGCAGAATGCGGCGGCTCATCTCCTTACGGGGACGGGTCATCGGGAGCATATTACACCTGTGCTCCGGACTCTGCACTGGTTGCCAATAGCGTGCCGAGCTAGGTTCAAGGTTTTAGTGTTGGTCTATAAGGCCCTTCTCGGTCTGGGCCCCTCGTACCTCAGGGATCGCCTCGCCCTCCACGCCCCAGAGCGGCTCCTGCAGTCGGCCGGGGGTGCCTTCTTGGAGGTCCCCCGTGTAAAGCAGGGGGCCACAATGGAGAGGGCATTCTCGGTGGCCGCACCGCACCTTTGGAACTCCCTTCCGGAGGAAGCCCGCTTGGCCCCAAGTCTGTTGTCATTCCGGCGGTGGTGCAAAACCTAACTGTTCGCCCAGGCCTTGTGGGAGGGTGGGTTAGGGTTATATTTTCTCCCCCTACCTTGTTTTATTATTTTAATGTTGAATTGTTTCTCGGGGCCCTGTTTTAAAAGTATTTAAATTATTGATTGTTTTAAACTGTTTTATATTGTTTTATATTGTTTTATTACTGTTGGAAGCCGCCCCGAGCTGTTTACAGCAGGGGCGGGGTATAAATGCTTTAAATAAATAAATAAAATAAATAAAATAAATTTTTACCACAGGGTAAAGTGCCCCATTTGAGTTGGGGAAAGGTACTTCCAACGTACTTCACCTTGTGATAAATTTCATGAGAACACTGGGCAAATCAAGGTAATTAGTCTACAAAAGATTGCTTGCTAATCCCAGATTGGCCAGAATATTTACTTCAGGAGTGGGGAGTCTCCAGCCTACAGTCTGTTTCTGGCCCACATGTTGCGTCTCCTGGCTCCACTTCAGTGTGATTCACCTTGCTTTATTTCCTGGACCGCAGAGCAAATGCAAGACAGTCTCTCAGGCAGACTACATTGAAGAAGAGCCAGGAGAAAACATGACTCTCTCCTCAGAAGTGGTGGGTTATCTGGGCTTGGGTGCATTAGGAGGCAATGGAGGGATGTGGGTCTTACCTGAGTGGGGTGGAGCAGGATTCAGTGTGCTGCGGGGGGAGGGAGGACAAGGTCCAGCAGGTGTCCAAGTGTTGTCTTCAGGTGGGCCATACCTATCAACAGAGCTGTTGAGCATGCCTGCTGGACCCCACCCTCTTGCTCCTTGGTGCAGCACACCCCACTCATATAAGACCCTTATCTCCTCTCCTTTGCCTCCTAATGCACCCCTGCCCTGAAGCCCTCCCACTCCCATTCCTGTATCTTGTTAGGAGGTTTTGGAGTGTGGGGACAGAATAGTACTGAGTACACCTCTTCCTGCCCTCCCCCCATGTGCTCTGGCCCTCTGGAGCTTGTAAACAATTGGGAGTATCCCCACCTCTGATTTACATGGACTTTGTCAAGGTACATTACCCCTGAAGCTAACATGCATAGTAAATACTGTGCAGCAGGGTAGATTATCCCAGGAGAAACTATGCCCTGGAATAACTAATTTGTTAGAGCATGTATTATACAGCGCTGCTCGGCTCTGTATAATTAAAGGCAAGATCATCTCCTGTTATAAATAGTGAAAGTTAAAAATGCTTTTATGAACAAATGGGTTGAGCTTTCATTCTAAAAATTTCACTGTATGTTCTATTAGGGAGTGGGGTGATGCATGCAAAATTTGAAGCAGATAGAGTAAGCTAATATAAAGTTATAACAATTTTAAAGTTAATTGGTTCTAGTCGATTTCACCCAGTCTGATATCTTTCCCATTTGTGCAAGTTGTGACTCAGAAATTCGCTCGTATGTAACCTGAGCAGTCCATCAATTGGTTAGGAAGGACTGATAGTGTTCAGTGCAGTATTAAAAGAGTTATTAAACTTTGAAATATTAGTTCTTGCGCATGTGCAGTTGAGCGGGGAGGACAGGGCCAGGCTAGGAAGTAGTATATAAAGTTATGCATATGTATTAAGTGCCAAGGTCAGGCAGCAGCAGAGCTGCTCGACCTTGGGATGCTTCATTGTTCTGGGGCACCCTCAGCCCAGCATCGACCTCTCCTCTCCCAGGGGACCCGGCTCCATGCAAGTAGGAGACACTCTGGCTAAGGACAACTGTTTTTCACCAGATCGCTGAGGCTGTTGCCTGGCACTCACTTTCAGCGTTGTCGGAGAGTCACTGGGAGTGGAGCTGGGATGCAGTCAGGAGGAGGCTGCCTGGGCAGGAACCAGTGGGGAAAAGGATGGAGTGGCATCATAGGTGACGGAGCCCAAGGGCAAGAGGATGCTTGAGCCCCTTCTCCCTAAAATATAGATGGGGTACACTGCCCCTGCTTAAAATCAGGGGCCACCCACCCTTTGCCACCTGCCTGCAGTGCTGCACAACCGGCCATCTGCAACTCAGCTGCTGCCACCTACTGTATGTATTCTTCTAATGCAAATGGCAGGGAATCACAGGATGGACCCATGCTGCCACTCCTCCACAGAGCAGAGCATCCAGGCATTCCTCAATCAACGAGCAATGCAAATGCATGCTATTGGAGGGATGCAATATGGGCCCTCAACTGCATCGCCCTTCACTCCCCCCCTTCCCCCCCTGACCTTGTGCTGACTGACCCACAACTCTCTGTGTGGTGGTACCTGGTGGCCCCATGGAGCTAGAATGCAAAAAGCCCCACGCCCTCCCCCTTCAACAGCTCCCTGGTTCAGCTGCAAAACTTGAAGGGAGCAAATACTTAGAAAGATTACAAGCCTGATCGGGGGCCATCAGGCCGTGGTGGGGAGGAGGAAGCAAAGTCCCCAAGATGATATCTGGCACCATGGATCTAACGCAGATGCTTAAAGAGCTCGCCTCTTGCCTAGGGCAGCCTTGGTGAGCTGCATGGAGGGGACAAGATATTTGCTGTGGAAATCCTTAGCACCGGTGAACTTAGCACAATTGTAGGGTTGGGAATTTGCAGGGTGGTGGGGCTGGGCATGGAGAGGGGGGTGTTGTATTGAGATGGAAATATGGGGTGGTGCAAAAATGAGAGATGTTCGTTTGAATGGGTTTGCAAACCTGAGGGAGGTTAATAGTAGCTCCCAATGAAGGGAATCCTGGATAGTGCCCCACAATCTGCTTCCTTAACAGGGTCATAAGGAGGACAGAAGTAGGGGGCACGCCCTCCTGAGATTAGAGTATACCGGGACAGGTTCCACTTTAATTCCCACCCCACCCCCCATGACCCATCTCCACCAGGGTCCTATGCCCTCCCACCACACATCAAGCTGAAGAATGCATGTCCCCTTCTGTCCCTCTGTTTTACATGACTTATGAGGTGGATTCCTCCCTTTAAACTGCTATTCTGCTGATTCAGTTTGGTAGAGAACTAAAAAATCTCAGTTTTCTCCTTCGCCTCTCTCCCCCCCCCCCCCAATTTTGTTTCCTGCCTCTGAGAAAATGAAGGATGCAGCACTGCAATTAGCCAAGTGCTAATTGTATCTCTCTTTGCAACCCTAGCTAGATGGGCATCTCTTTGTCTATGTTATGGATAAGGCAGCTGGTCAGGGTAATCTGGAGAAGGCAGAATCCCTTGGCTCGCCCCCCTCTTGCTTCTAGGAACCAGGCTGGGGAAACAAGTGCTTTGTGTGTGCATGCGCTTTCTTGGCAACCTTATTGGCTTCTAACTTTTGTCCACCCACCAGCTACCCTTTAAATGTTCCTAGTGAAGCTTCTCAATGGCTTTAGCCAAACATTGGCTAAGGGGGTGGGGAGTGTCCAAATAAGACGTATTCACCTTCACCCAAGAGCTAGCTGCACAGAGAAGGGGGGGTATTAGCTCATTGCTTGTGCGGAGGCTCTTGGGCAGATTTGACAGTATTCTGCACAGATCAAGTGATGAAGAAAGTTCTCCCTCCTTCCCCAGTGTGTGTGCTGTGTGTAAATGGGGGGTTGGGGGTGGAGGAGGGAGAGTTCCCCCAAACTGGCAGGTAGTGTCTGCAGCTAGACTCCTGCCCTTCCACCTGCACGGGGGTACCCTTGCCTCCTCTTCCTTCTTCAGTTCTCCCTACCCATCCAGAAAGCATACTGTCCTGGTCACTGATCCAAGTGTCTTGAAAAGCTTTTCACTAGGACAGGTATAGGAGCTAAGACACCATCAATAATTTTTTGATGGAGTTCTGTAAAGTGCAAGTCAGGACAGGCATGAGGGGCTAGTCTGTCAGCATGGTCCTGTAGGTGGGCTTTGCCACTTGGTAAGACAGAGATGTACAATACTTCCTAACTACTTCCTGTCCTCAGTGCGCACATCAGTGTCCTCTGATGCTTCCTCTTGTGTGTGGGAAGGAGACAAAAAGTGGTATTAGTTTGTCTAGCTTCACTCTGCCTTGCTGTATGCAAACTCGCTTAGTGTTAAAGGCTTTCTACTTCTCCTGTGCTAGGAAACATCTTCTCCTCTTAGCACACTTCCCAGCAGGATTGCATAGAACAGAAAAAGAAGTGTGAGTTGTTGGGGAAGAAGGATGCTCTCATTGAGCATGTGCAGTATAATCCCCATCTGACAACATTATATTACACTGGTACAAATCCTTTAGAAAAGGATCCTCAGAACTATAAAAGCTCATTTGTTAGAGGAAACTCTTTGTTCATCTCCATTCCTGGTAAATTCTATTTGAGTTGCTTTATTTAACTTAGAATTCAAATTGGTACATCTGACCTAACTTTTATGTCTGCTCCACGCTCCCTAAAGTTTAATCGACTATTAGATAACATCATTAGATAACATTTATGTCACTCAAAGGGTAAACTGTTATGAGAAATGTAAAGGGTGGATTGATCAGCCATAACAAACAGAGAAAATCTCATTGGAGGCTATAGTTGTTCTTTCAGATGAAGTGTATTTAATCTTTAAATGTATTTTACAGATTTTAAATTTTTTGACAAATGTATTTTCTGTAATCAATTTTCTATTTCAGTAGTATCAGTATAAACCCAGGGACAAAATGGAATTAGCAACCAAAGCAATACAACAAACAAACAAACTAAGAAGCTACTCTAAAAATTACAAAAAAGTATAAATGTATTTTTTAACAATAACCCCTAAAATGATAAATATATCCACTGAATATCTATATACAAAGACCCGACAAGTTTCAGGCAGAAACCCTTCTTCTTCAGGGATCTAATCAGTGGTGTTATATAAACATATACATGGATCTTGTCCAGTCAAATGTTAAAGATATGGATGAAAACCTCAGACTTCAATAGTCTGTCATGACATCCTCGTAGATCTATAGATAGAAATCATGAGAGACTGAGAATCCCCATCTTTCTGTTCCTCAGAAAACGCAGTCATGGCATTCTTGCTGAATCCTGAAATCATGAAAACTGCCCTTCTCAATTTAAAGAGCATGCCAAAGTATAAGAGGACAGTCTTTTCAGGTGCTTCTCGAGGGCTGCTGTGACCCACTAGAACTTTTATACACAACCTAAAAGTAACATTCACATTTTCTTCCTCATAAACGCTCTCGCCTTGCTGCCAACTTTTCTCCTTCACCGAAAGCACACCACTGTGCTCACCACCACCATCTTTAAGTGCCGTACATTCTTTGTAGTCTAGTGAGCACCACCTTAACATTCTACAACTTCCCTTCCGGTGGACTCAAACACATTAAAAATTCACATTATATTCTTCGCATCTCAAAAACCATGGAAATTTCTTAACCAAAAAAACACCTTACAGTTTTTTAAAAAAAAACATTAAAGGCAGGATCATTTCTAAACAAAACTTACTTTAAAAACATTTAATAACACAACTAATTGTTCATTTCTCATATAATTAATTATTCAAATTCACCAACTCACCATCAAAATTAATGTATTAAACTCTTTTCAAGTACATATTGGAACTTGAGATTATACAGATACTTTAAAAATGAAATGTCCAATTTATTAATTACATTTATATTAATATTATTAGATTGAACCTGTCCTACGTAGAAAAGTTTAAGGCAGTGCATTAATTTTGATGGTGAGGTTGTGAGTTTGAATAATTAATTGTATGGGGAACAAACAATTACTGGAATAATAATTCTTTATAGGAATAATTTATATGGATAAGTGTAGGTCTAAATATAAGTAATTATTGGAGGAATAAATAACTAATAATTATAAGAATATGCATTTATTGGAACAACCTAGAAAAGTAAGGTTAATTATCAATGAAATTTGAATGAACTGATTGCCATAATAAACAAATAGTTATTTGATTTGTTTACAGAATTAAGGGTAATTTCCATGATTGTGGCATTTAAAGTTTTATCATAAAGCATATTGTTAAATATTTGTTAATTTTTAAAAAAATGTAAATTTTGTTTAGAAATGTAAACATTTCTGCCTTAAATTCTGCCTTTATCGTTCTTTTAAACCGTAAGCGGGTTTTTTTGTTTAAGAAATCAAGTCTTAATTTGGTAAAGCAGACTGAAAATGGCAGATAACCAAATCAGGACTGAAAAGTTCAAAGACTGGCTTAATCATTGGCACAGATGAAACTGATTTTATTAATTTGTTACTTGTCAGTTCCTAACCATGAATACAGAAAAGGA
This sequence comes from Sphenodon punctatus, assembly GCA_003113815.1. NCBI lineage: Eukaryota > Metazoa > Chordata > Lepidosauria > Sphenodontia > Sphenodontidae > Sphenodon > Sphenodon punctatus. The sequence continues at coordinate 785,986 of QEPC01005272.1, forward strand.
CCTGTTCTATATTTATTCAAACTTATTTCTCACCCTTCCCCTCAGGCTCGGCAACTTACAGCATATAAAAACACATTTACAAATACATTAAAAATCCCTTAAGCCCCCACCCCTACTTCTCTGTCTGTTTTCCAAATGCTTGACCGTAAAGAAAGGTCTTACATTGCGTACGAAATATGCTCTGGCTTGGGCTGTGACGGACCTGTAGGGAAAGGAGTACCACAACACCAGGGCAGCTATTGAGAATGAAGTACTGAAGAGTATTACTAAACCCTGGCAAGGAAATCAGAAAGTCAGGAAAACAGGAGGAAACCTTATTATAATTCAGAGGTTCCTAAACTGTGGTCTGCAGTTCCAAGTGGGATCATACATCTATGGATGGAATTGGGATCTTAACTGATATTCAATAACTTTTGGTATTTCTTGGTTGTCTGGTGTTACAGGATTATTTCTGAGTCTCAAAATGGGGCGCACAGGCATAATGTGTTTAAGCCACTGTAATAGTTAACTGACATAAGAGACAGGCTGATTAAGTCTTTCTCAAGATAACCAAGGTGACCCTTTTTGAGCAAAACAGAGCTTTTCTATTTCTAAGCATCTTCTGAAAGAGTGTATGGTAGTAGCTGACTTACAACCAGCCTAATGAAGAGTTCACTATGGCAAGAACGCATACATATTGGAGGAAAAAAAGCCTGCAAAACAAATTGTGGATATGTAACAAATTGCTAACAATTTGATTTTGGAGACAATCTAGACAGCATCAGAGGTCTGATTGACGTAACTGTGGTGCAGAAACACTTCAGCAAATACTTCATGAATTTGCAGTCCGGCCTGTACTAGCCCTTTCACATTTACCACTTTGTAATCATACCTTTGTGATTAATTATATCTTGAACATGCTAGGAACACACAATAAGCATTTGTCTATTATTTTGGGGAGTATTTAAATTCTTCAAAAATCAAAACCAGATCATTTGTTGCCATTTGTCAGGGCTTCTGTAAACTGTGTGGAAGACACAATTTTTTAGTAACATCTTTTGCCAAAACGTAGTTATTAAGGTTTAATTTTATGATAAGACTACTATGTAACAGAGTTTCTGTATGTAGGATTTGCTCTATACCAGGATAATTTTCTCCCAAATTAATGCCAATAATACATTATTTTTTAAAAAAAAAACCTTCGTCCTTCTCTGTTTTTCCAAGAAATATTTATTTTTAACCAAATTGTTCTTAACTCATGAAGTCTGAGATTATTATATATATGTGGTTCAGCAAATCAACTGTTTTCCTATATGAGTCATTTAAAATATTCAGCTTAGTGATAAAATTATTATAGCTTTGTAGCTTAACTAGTAGTACTAATGAGTCATCTCAGTATGTTATGAATTCCATCTATTTTCTTTACCTGAGCAATGGGAATAGAAGGGTTACTTGGGTTTATATAACTAGCAGATTCCCGGTCACCTGAGTGTCTGATTTCTGGCTGGTTAATATTTTTGTTAAAATGTTTGCTTTAGGCATTTTCTTTTATTTCATTCTAGTGTTGGTGTAAACTTTTCATGCTCTATGTATTTATTACAAAATCTTGCCAGAAAAAGAATAACCTACATACAAAGTTTTCCGGTAACAAAATACAGTGTGAGTTTTTGAATTTTCTATTTTTGGATTCGTAAAGCAGTACAGTAATTTCTCATGTTTAATAAATTTCAAAAGGTACCCAAGTTTCAGTTTGAATAAGCTTCGAAAATCTATTCAAGCCTTTTTGGTCTAGAAATTGGTCTGGAAATCTCCCATGCCATTTACAATACTTCCTGATTCTGGTCAGTTCAGAAATACTACTTTAGCATTTTTGCACTATATTATTGGCACTGACTGACTTAGAGATTTGAAACAGCTGAATGTGTGAGATATACATGTATGTATTCTGGCTAAGCAACAACTAAGGAAGGGGTTCCCCGAAATCTCCCCCCACGCCACTAACACGATTGCTGCTGGGATCACAGTGGCAGTAGCAGAAGGGGTGAGGAGGGTTGGGGAACCATAAGCAGCATCAGAAGTGGCAAGTAAGAGGTGGTTGCTCTCTTCTCTCCCAGCTGCCCAGGTGGGCCTAGTTACCCTGGGTAGCTGGCAGAAGAGAGAGCACCTTCTCTCCCTAGCTGCTTGTGATGGCACCCCTTCCACCTAAGAGCTGTCCCAGGGTTGCATCAGAGCATCTAGGGGAAAGGGATGTAAGGCAGAGAGAAAAAGGTACTCACTCCCGCTGGCTACTTCTGATACAGTGGGGGACCGCAGCAGAAGCAACCAGAGGCAGGAGTTATCATAAACGACTAGGGAGAGGGAAATCTTTCTTTTCTCTCAGCTCATGGCGGGGGAAAGAGGGGAGGGAGAGACTCAGATGGCTAGGAGAGGTGAAAGCACACCCTCTCTATAGCCACCTCGGATCCTCAACTGATGGAAGGGAAGAGAGACCACCATTGTCACCTGTGGGGGGTTGTGTGGTGGTTGTCTCTCTTCTGCTAAACCGTGGGGGGTTTTAACCAGTATTGGAAGGGAAGAGAGCACTGCTGTGTCCCAACTACTAAACCACACTTTGGCAATCCATCCCAGTTTGTTGGGTGGCCGTTGCCCACCCACCAAGTTGGGTCTTCTATTATAGTGTCCACCTACAGAGGACACGTGAGTACACAATTCCTTTTAGGCCCTTTTTACATTGTCCTCTCCCACTCATGAACACACAAAAATCTGCGTGTTCATGAGTGTGCACAATCCGTGTGAAGGACGCTGCGCGGGTATGCGCGCTGAGTGCGGTGCGTGCACGCTCCTGCCTAACACGCATCCCCACTCATCCCATGCATGGATCAACTGGGGGAAACAGAGGTTGCTCCATGCGTGGGGATGAAAGGGAACGTGTGTGCAGCCGTGTGCAGCCCCCGCCTATCCAGTGTGCCCATGCACCCCTCACCAGCAGCGCTGTGTAAAAACGGCCTTAGTTTCTTGTCTCTCCAACCTGTTTGGTATTCTTCTTTTCAGGAAAGATGAGCCTATAATATCCAAATGCTTAAATCTCCACAGATAACAGTTGAAGCTGCCCAATGCTTGGAAAAGGGCAGGGCAGAGTAATCAGCAAAACAATAAAAATCTGTCCATACAAAAATTCATATGAATTTGGAGTCTACTAATAATTTGCTACTGTTTCTATTATTTCAACAGAATTCATTGTATGACAAAAGAGTCAGAAAAATTAAGTGAATGTGTTCACATGTCCTCATTCTGGTTCTGGTGAAGACAGAAATGAGGGGGAAATTAATTCAAGGGAGATTTTTAGAGAGACATTTTAAAGTTTATAAAGGGTAATTTCAGACATTACAAAAACGCCTTTCACCACAGTGGATCACAGTGGATCCCCTGTGATGGTGGTGTTTCTGGGAACATCTATTTGGTCCTGGTCAGATGTTCACCACGGTGAGCCCCCGGCCGGGATCAAGCTTGACGATGGTTTTTGACCTCCAGCCGGCTGGAGGTCGAGAACCGTAGTTAGAGGGCCACGATCCGGGATGGGGATGGCGATGGCAGCGCTGCATGTCTGCTCGCCAGCCCCTTCCGGAATCAGGCCCCAACCACGGGAGCTGCTGCGTCCGGTCGTCTCCCCATGGGCGGGCAGCCGAGGGAGCGGGGGGGGCAGGACTGAGCAGCTGCACGTTGTGCCGTGCAGCCCCTCCCCCTCCCTGATCCCCCTCAGGAATCAGGGCAGCATGTCTAAAGGACGGACAGCCTGATCACGGACCAGGATTCGAGACAAATCCCAGTCCAAGGTTCAGCGTGGCGGACCTCCAGGCCCATCCCGTCTGAAATTACCCAAAGTAGTGTCTAAATGGCTTTCATTGGCTATAATCTGTGGTGGTTCTACATTGTTGATTTTTCCCCCTCTCCCATTATGAACTTGATAAATTGACATTTTCTCGTGATAACTTGCATTTGCTCAAGAAGGATTCTTTTTTTCTGCCTCTTTATTTCTGACTTCTATAAATAGATTAATGATTTCCCCTCTAATTTTTAATGGCTTATTCTTGATGTATACAAATCGATGCATCTTTTTTAATGACTTAAATGAAAAAGTACAAAACAGTGGTAGCCATGTTGTCAAATACATTTTAGACATACCAGGCTACTTTGAAGCTAAGACTAAGACATTAAAACTGGGTGATCTGTGGAGTAAAAAAAACTTGAACAAAAACAAAAACAGAAATTCTTTGTTATTTCTTCCATAGCACCTATGTTTTATGCTTGCTCCTGTCATTTAAAACCGTATAACTTCATCTCACTCATTATGTGAAATGGAAATCCATTTTACCTAACTAGTATTTAGTCTGACTCTAAATGTAATTCACTTTGTAAAAGTTCAGTGCAGTTGTACAAGTTGTATAAACAGACGCACAATTTTTTTTTTAAAAAAAAGTTCCTGCTAGCAGATGGTGCCCAACAAAGAATGCTATTGTTTCTATGTGAACATGCTTCAAATGTTTTGGGCGTTTGGCATTTGGCCCAGACCTAGCTACCTACCTATAGCGCGTGACTACACAATAACAGAAAAAATGAAAAACTTCACCTAGCCAACAAATGGCAATGATTAAGCCAGGTTAATTTAACAAAACTAGATCAAACAATCCCTTTTAATTTCTTGTCTGTCCAGCCTGCTATTTGGCATTCTTATTTTCAGGAAAAATGAACCTGTACTGTCCAACTGCTTAAATGTCCACAGATAACAGTTCAAGCTTCCGAATGCTTGGGAAAAGGGGAGGGGGCAAGGTAATAAGCAGAACAATAAAAATCTGTATATACAAAAATTCATATAAGATTTGTAGTCTAATTATGATTTGCTACTGTTTTTATTATTTCAGTAAGTAAGCTTATTTCTGAAATAAAATTCATTCTTGTATGGCAAAAGTGAACTGAAAAGTTTTTTTAAAAAGAAACACAAAAAATGTTAATGCAAGAAGTTGGTGTTGTGTTCACTGGTGCGTTTCTTAATAAACTGGGTAATTACAGACGTTATGAGATCACAGTCAACCACAGTGAACCAAAGACAATCCCGTGGCATGGCCAAAGAGCCCTGAACGTCTGATCAGCGGCATCCGGATGTTCACCACAATCAATCACCTGCAGGGGCCAAAACCGACCACGGTTCCGGAGGTCGGGACAGAACCATCCCCAGGAGCGTGGTGAAAGCGATTCCCACTGGGAAACCGCCAAAAGTAACGACTGAATGCCAACCAACAGGCGGAATCAGAATGAATGATCCCCAGCCATGGCGAGAACACGCAGCGTTGCTGCCTGGCAATGTGCAACACACAGACCGGTGAGGGAGATTTAAAGGGCACACAGCAGCAGGGGAACGTGGCGGGACGGAGAACAATGGAAGGGAGACGAGAGCGGAGGGCGAGCGAGGTGGGGGGGAAGGGGTAGAGAGTAGGGCACAAAGGAGCCCTGTATGGACAATAAACACGAGATGTAGCTACAACAGCAGCTTTATTGTCTGCTTCATGGTAACAGGAATGGGGCAGGGGAATGGCTCACCTGCCGACTGGTGTGTCCCTACAGATGACGCCCCTCTCCTGGGTGCACCTGCGCTCCTGTTCTGGGGGCTCGTGGTCAGTGCGATCTGCAGCTGGTTGCCTGTTGTCATCATATCCCTGCCATCAGTGCTTGCTTGGACAGTCTGGGCATTCGGTTCCTGCAGCTGTGCTCGGTCCGCTCCCCACGCATCGCTTGCTAGCCATTCTGTGTTGCGGCCTGCGGCCTTATCACATATCCTTGGGGCTCCCCTGCTTCCCTCCCCAGCCCACATGGCATCGTGGGGCCCCTCTTTCATTGCTGCTCAGACCCTCTGCCCGCAGGACCATGGCCGGCGGTGCTGCCCCTCGGCTCCCACGTCCTGGATCGCCTGGCGCCTCCCATAGCTGGACCTTTCGGGAGACCATGGCCCTATGTGACCTGTGGCAGTCCCCAGCCACGCAACTGCTCCTGTGCTGCCCGGATGCCCTCTCTGGTGCCTATGCGAGTCTGAGCTCTGGGCTTTGCTACTTCAGCTATGAGGCGAGCGGTAGCACGTGCCGGCTCCATGCGGAGGCTCTCGGCCTCCGTCCCTTTCCTGATGGACTCATTCCAGAGATGAGGTGCTCGCATGTGACGTGGTCAGCGGCGGAGACCGTGTCCACCCTCTCGGTGTGTAGCTTGGCGGGTTCACTAGCCGTCTGGAGGAAGGGGGCCTTGCCCTGGCTGTTTCCTCCTTCTGCTGCATCCACGGGGCCCGTGGCTACCAGAGGTGGCCAGCAGAGGTCGCGTGGGGCAGTGTATTACCACCTGTTGGAACTTGAGCACCTGCCATGGCCCCCTGCTGCTGACTATACCTTGTTGGGGCCCACTGGACCGGAGCTGGCTCCTGTGTAGTCCCGTGGTGGTGATCAGGTGGGGCTCGCCATGCCGGATCCGTTCGAGGCCTACTACCTCGTTGCCCACCACATGGGTGGGGCTGGGCTACCGCCGGGGCATGCTTCAGTGGCCACACTATGTGCCTCTGGTGACCCAACTGGTCCCAGCCCCCTTTGTGACCCCCTGCAACTGGCTGTGAGGCCCCCTGTGTCTTTGGTGTCATGGATGATCAGCCCCACCGTGTGCTCCTAGCACCTCCCTGCTGGCTTGGGGCACTGGCTGCTCGCTCTGCACCGTTCCGGCCTCGCAGCTGTTCTGCCTGGTTCGCTTGCCTCCGTTCCACTCGCCTGTGTCACTGTGCCCCCTCCATGGGCACCCCCTGGCCTTCGCTGCCTGTGGTGTTCTTCACCGTTCCCAGGCCCCCCTTTGGCTGGTTCCTGCTGCCTGACACTGCTACCAGCTCTCCCCTTGGTGTCTTCCTCCCTTGCCCGTCTGCCCGCACGCCTGTGTCCCCATGGTGCCTTTGTGACTGTGTGGGACTTGGACCACTGGAGAGCACCTCCCGGCTTCCTCCGGGGGTGGGGGGAGGGTTCATGTGCTGCCCGCAGAATCCAGCTCACATCTGTCCCCAGCCATGCGTCTGCATCAGCGAGGGGGATCCTTGTCGTCTGGACCTGCCTCGGACCAGTCCGGTGACTTCCCCGGCTTGGTTGTCCTCCCCCTGTGGCCCTGCTCCATCCCAGTGGGGACCCCTGTGACTTATTATTATTGTCATAAGCTTTTATATAGCGCAAACAATGTACCTGGCGCTTTACCGAGATTAAGATAGACACGGTCCCCGTCCGAGAGCTTACAATCTAAAGACGGGGAGGGGAGACAGGGAAGGGGGAACCGAGGGAGGGACAAGGAATGCAACATTCATGAGGATGCTGTTGGGTGGCCCATGCTCCCTGTGCTGTCATTGGGGTTCTGGGTGCCTTTCACTGTGTCCAGGACTGTTCCCGGCCCAGCCCCCTCCCCTTCCGTGGCCCAGGGCTCTCCCCTCCCCCCCGTGTCCGTGATGCTGTGTGTGTTGCCCTTCCCAGTGTGCTCCCCCCTTTCCTTCCTTTCACGTTAGGGTGTGTTTTCGCCCGGGCGTGTGCGTGTGGTCTGTGTTCTGCTGTGTCCGTTGCTTCCCTGTGACTGTAGAATGTGCCGCCTCGACTGCTCGTTTCCCTCCTCCCCCTTCCCATTTCCCTTGTGTGGGCGTTGCCTTTTGTTGCTTTTGGTTTCCTTTGCCCTCAGCCGGCCATGTCTGTCTCCAGGCCTGCCCTGGTGTCTTCTGGGTGTTCTGACCACAGTCCGGGATCAGCGTAACGTCTGTTGTGCTGCCCTGGGCCGTGGTCCGTCCGTCCGTTTCCTTACCGTGGTCCCGCTCCCGTCACGTCTGTTCGGGGCTGTCCTGGACCACGGGAGGGGGTTAGTCAGCTCGCCACTCTTGGGAATCCACTGTGGTGATCCGGGAGCACGTAGCGTCTGAAATTACCCTCTAATACACGTGTTCTAACTTTTTTGATCAGATCCCCCCCCCCCGATTTAAATTTTATACATATAAATATTTAAACAAATCATCCAGCACTTTCTGATTAACTAAGGTTGCATGTAGATGATGCAGTTACCACATGCAGACTCTACTGGCATTGCCAAGATTTTGTGTCTAATTTACTATGTGGTGCTTTTTTTGTGACATCTGAACGCATCTACCATGTGGCATTACCAAGGTGCTCCATTGTGGATGTGCCACGGAAAATATTCTGGGTTCCTGACAGATCACATCAGTGGCCCTGATCCAGTGCTGTGCGAATCGTTATGTGGAACCGCGTGCTTGTGGAGCTGCATTGCCAGCACATTATGCCATGCGCAAACGCGTGCATGTGGCTCCATGTGGAGATCGGCACAGCATTGGGTTGCAGCCAGTGTTGTTATATTATAAAATAGCCGGAGCTGCTCTGTGGTTAGGGCCAGCTTGCATCCTATGCTTTAAATGTAAGAACATTCTAATGCTTATAAAATCAGCACCACTTACCCTATTTAATATTTGGTAGAGAAGATTGCTTGAGTGCAGGGTACAATCTATTCACATTTCATGCAACTACGATTAAAAATAAAAAAGTTACAGCAGTTTGAAAATCTGAGTTAAAATTAGTTTTTCTGCTTTTTTCAGAATTTTAGTGTTTGCTTGAAAGCGTACTTTAAGAAAAATTTTGTGAGGTGTGGTGGTAAGAAATTCAAGGGTGCCTTTCGGTGCATGTCTTTTTTGTTTTTCAAAATCCATCTGGTAGCTTTAAAGTTACAAGGTTTTGAATTTCCCATATTAGCCAATAGAACGGCCATAACGTCACACATGCACAGTTGGAAGTCTTCCGCTACTCTTCCCCTCTGACCCTTTCCCACAATGCATCTTGGTTAGGGTGCTGCTGGGTGGGAATGGGTGATGGCAACTACGTAGGGGCTTTAAATCACAGGCAGGGAGGGGTGCTGGAATTGGGCTGGGGGCATAAGTCGTGGGTGAGGAGGGGTACTGGGACTGTGCGGCGGTTTAAATTGCAACTGGAGAGGGGTGCTGGGACCGAACAGGGTGTGTGTGTGTGTGTGTGTGTGTGTGTGAATCATGGGTGGGGAGAGGTGCTAGAACCAGGCAGGGGGTTAAATTGTAGCTGGGGAGTGGTTCTGTGGAGCTGACGGAGGGGGCCACTTGGAGTGAAGGGGGTAGGGAGTTGCTGCCATGTGGGTCACTTGACGTGGTGGGGCTTGGGAGCTGATATGGGAGAATCAGCTGAGATTTTACTGTAAGTCTACTGATTTTAGAAAACATAAATGATTGTATTTCCGTACACTGTGAGGTACTGAGGGATTTCAGTGTGTGTGTGTGTTATATGCCATATTTACTGGTATGCTCTCGCAGCTTTTCACTGTTCCATAAGTGAAAAGCAACTGGAGTGAACAAGGAGCACTACACAGTCATTGTGGTGGTGTTAGAAAAAAACAAAACAAAAAAAATGGGTGGGGAAAGTTGATGGAGGCGAGAAGGTGGAGAAAAAGAGTGAGTGCATGCACACTTGAATCGTTTAGGTTCTTGACCCATGCACATTTTTGTGTGTGTGCTTATAAAAATTAGATAAACAAAAAAATTACAGTTTTAAAAACTTAGTTAAGGCAGATTCATAGCAAGCAAACTTTAACAAACCTAGAAATGGTGTGTTAAGGCTCCTGCCTTAACTTCCACACCATGTAAGCAGTAAAGTTGTTGTATGGCTTTGCATACTGTGCTCACTTACAACTTAGGCTCCATGCACCCACACTTTGCCTAGGTCTTTCAGCTCCAGTCCTCTTCCTTTGCAGGTTGGGGGCAAGCCAGAGAAAATTGCCCCAAAAACTCCCATTGAAATCAATGGAACTCTCAATGAAGAACGTTAGCTCCACCTTAACTAATGGAGCCACTAGCGTGGCTCCATAATGTTAATTGTATAAAATGTTTTTCTTCAAGTGGGGCTGTGCCTGCGTAGAACAGCTCGGGAAGCTTCTCAAACCAGCTCTCCTGTCGCATTCTGTGGTTCCTCCTCTTGCTTTTTGTGCTGTTGGCAGCCTTGTAACAAGGCTATAAATAGGAGGGGCCGAGCATGAGTTACCTTGGTTCCTTCCAACTGCCACAGCTGTCAGCAGTTGAGGGAAAGCTTCTCTTCTGACCAGCCTGTCATACAGTCACCAGTATTTTGTTTGTTTGTTTTTGTTTTTTAACTCTTAACCACTGTCATGAAAAAATGTACACTCTGTGTTCGGGGTATATATTCTACCCCATTGTGTTCGGGGTATATTTTCTACCCTAAGAACATTCCAATTAACTGGAGACAATTGCGTTCCTTTGTAAAGGATGGCACCAGGGTGTCAGTTTTCCCATGGCTGGGCATCTACCCCCACCCCCCGTTCCCCTTCCTTCTGCAGAGGGAATCTCCCACCGTGCAAGAGCACTTACACACCACCCACCCTTAAAACCTTAAAATCTTCATTCTCCTGAAATCATGTCACCAGACTACCAGTTTTCCCACCCACCCACCCCTCACTCTGCAGAGGGAGCTAACACTTACTGTGGAAGGAACTTCCATCTCCTCAGCTTCTGCTGGAGGTTTGGTTCTGTGCTGCATGTTCAAAATGGACTCTGCCTTTCTTGCTGAAGTATCAGTGTAGAATGTGTCCTGTGTTGTGTCACACCCAAACCTAAATGGCTAACTACCAGATAACTGAACAGGCCCAGACTTAGGGGAAGACGAGGTGAAGCCAGCGCGGAGTGAGTGAGAGGCAAGCTGAGCACGTGATGTCCAGGGTGGGGGGTGTAGGTTGTTAGAGCCGTATACCAGTGCCTTTGGGCACTTTTCTTTCAAGAAGAACCTTGGGGGGAGGGGTGGGGGGTGTTTCTTTAAAAAACAACACCACCATGCTTAACATTGGCTGGAGTAGAAAATGTACCCTATGACAAGGTCAGTGCGTTTCTGGAGATTTCTGGGGTGGTTTTATGCCCCGGGTACTTTTTTGGTTACAGAAAAAGTCCGTAAATGTTAACAGGCTATGCTTCGGTGACATTGTTTACCAATGTGTGGGTGACAATGTCGTACAACAGCAAATTCGTAAAGCCACTACTATGTGTGTGTTTTGCAGAAATCAATGCACCTGGAGTAGATTTTTAACCCCCAAACATTGGTGTTAAGGGTTAAAAAACCAAAGCAAATATACAAGAAAAGAAGATGCATAAAAAGACACAACACTCTAGGCGCCCAAAGGAAAGACAGCCCCTTGGGCTTGTGCCATGGCGGTTGCCTCAAAAAAGGGAGGCTTTAAGGAATGTGTGAGCTCAGGTGTCTAACCTTAATTCCATTTATTGACCCTCACAAACACTGTCTAATCTGCCTCAGGGAGGCTCATAATACATCAGGCTGCTCAGTATGCATCAGCCTTTCTGGGAGGGCAATAAAAGACGGGAGAATACATCTCCAATTTCTTTTCACTAAGAGAGTGCTTGAGGCACCAGGAGACCTCCCTAAAACCTTCCCTTGATCTCGTGCGACTATCCTGCTGAAACCAGACTTGTATTCTCCTCAGATGCATCTGAGGAAGTCAGCTCTTACTAATGAAAGCTCATGCCATAATAAGTCTTTAAGGTGCCACAAGACTCTTTATTTGCTGTTTTTAAAGGTATAGAATAACACAGATACTCATCTGGAATCTGAGCCTGTTTTCTAAATTCTGTTGGTAGATGATGTAGAATTAGACCTACATTTTCCTCAGATGCATTTGAGGAGGTCAGCTCTTGCTGACGAAAGCTCATGCCAAAATAAAGAAATTTTCTTCCTAGTCTTTAAGGTGCCACAAGACTCTTTTTTGCTGTTTTTTAGAAAACAGACTGACACCCTAAAAGATGAGGACCTATTCTTGCCACAGTCACAACTAACTATGATGACTCACATTGCAGACTCATCCTCTAGAGCCATAGCCAACACTGTTGTCACAAGAAGACATGCCTCGCTATAATCTACCTCTTTCCCCTACCAGACAAGGAATAAAATTGAGTGTCTCCCATTTCATGAGACTGGTCTTTTTCATCCAATACAACAGAGTGCTTGCCAAAATTAAAGGACAAAAGGAGAACGGCTTATGCTCTGGGAGTTACCTACAAGACTAAAAAGAAATACCTTGCTGACTTGTAAGATACCAGCATAGTATATTTGTCTGAATATCTTCAGCAAGCAAGAAAATATTTCCCGTTATCTCTACCGCAGTCACAGCCCAGAAGATCATACAAACCCAGACAAAGAGCCCAAAACAAAGGTCACAAGTTTAACATCTATATAGAGAGCCTAGAACCATGCAGCACAGCCTGTCCCGTGTTTCCTTTGAGACTCTTAGCAAAATTTAAGAGAGAGTCTCTTATAACCAATGGCAGAGGGGTGCAAACCTCTCAAGTGTCCTGGATTTTCCAGGACATCCCTTCTTTAAAATCTGTGATTTGCCCCATTGATGATTTGCAAATTGCTGTCTTTCACACCTCCCTTCCTAGAGACTGCACCGCAATTGTCCATGACTGCCAGACAGATAACAAAAGAGGTATTAACTCAGGGATGTTCTGGAAAATCCGATACAGTTGAGAGCTATGGATGGCTGCTAGACATCATTAACGACAGTTATGCCATCCAGTTCAAATCCATTTCTCACCTCAAAACCACATCGCTGTCCCTCCTTAAAGGAACCCCTCTCACAAGGCTTTCTTACAATAGGAGGCATAACCCCTTCTTTTAAGGAGGGCTATAGAAGAAGTATCACCTAAGTTCGGAGGGAGAGGTTTCTACTCGAGGTATTTATGGTTCCAAAACGTGATGGAGGTTTGAGACCAATTTTGGACCTAAGAGTACTCAAAAAGCGTGTGAAATCCTTCAAGTTCAGAATGGTTATACTAACCACAATCCTTTGCTGCCTACAAAAAAGGCACATGGTTCTCGGTTCTCAATCTTCATGACTCAAATTTTCACATTCTTATATGTCCATCAAATAAAGAATATCTCAGATTCATGTTCACCAGAAACCAGTACAAGATCCTACCCTTTGGCCTATCCACCGCCCAAAGGGTATTTACTAAGTGCCTGGTGCCTGTAGTGGTATATTTGAGGCAAAAGGGTTCTCTGTATTCCCTTACTTAAATGACTGGTTGATCTTCTCTAATACCCCATAGGGTTCAAATAGAGATTTACAATATGTAATAGACCTCCTACAATATGTAATAGATCTCCTACAACAACTGGGTTTTGCCATCAGTTCTCAAAAAACACCTACTCAATACAGTTTTTTTTGGTGCACACCTGGACTCCAAGACAGAGCATTCCTACCTCACAAAATGTTCTGCACCCTCAGAAATCTAATAAATACTCTACAAGATCAACCAAGGCAAAGAGTTTTTTTCTTTCTCCAGATCCTAGGACACATGGCTTCCATTACTTAAGTAGTTCGCTATGCAAAACGGCACATTGGACCCTAGCAGCACTGGTTGATATGCTTATACACTCCCTCACAAGATTCACTCAACAAATTCCTCAAAATCCCACCATTTGTCTTTGTCATATGGACAGAATTGGCTAGTGGTACCTGCAAGAGGGCGCTCCAGGCTGACCGCAATGGAGCAAGGAAAGAAAAGGCAGTCTTTGAGATATGATGGGCCCAAGCTGTTTAGAACTTTAAAGGTCAAAACCAGCACCTTGAATTGTGAATAGGAAGCCAGTGCAGAATATAGAGCACAGGTATAATGTTCTCACAGAGACCCACCCCTGAAGGGAACCGAACCACCACATCTGCACCAGCTGCAGCTTCTGAACAGTCACCAAAGGCAGCCCCACGTAGAGTGCCTTGCAGTAGTCTAGCCTCAAGGTAATGAAAGCATGGATGATGGTGGCCAGATCCAAGTCAGAAAGAAAAAGCCACAGCCTTCTCACCAGATGGTAGCTGATTGAAAAGTGCTCCTGGCTATTGCTGCAACTTAGGTGCAGAAGAGGGTCCAGAAGCACACCAAGACTATGAACCTGAATCGGGTTCTGGACTCCCCGCAATAACAGGAGTCCAAATCCCCTCCAAGTCATAAAATTGGTCAACCATCACCATATTGGTCTTGTCTGGATTCAGCTTCAACCGGCTTACCCTCATCCAATCCCCAACAGCAGCCAGGCACCAGGAAAGAACCTGGATCAGAAGAAAAAGAGGTAGAGCTTCGTGTCATCAGCATACTGATGGCACCTCACTCCAAACCTCCGGATAATCGCACCCAACGACTTCAGATACACATAGAACAAGAGGGGAGACACCACAAGGGAGGTCCTGAAAGGAAGACGAGCAATCTTCCATCGCATGCTGGGCCCTCCCCGACAGGAATTAATGGAACCACTCAAGAGCAGTCCCATGCACCCCAGGGCCTGCAGATGTGTCAACACCACCTCATGATCAACTGTATCAGAAGGCACTGAAAGATGTAACATGATCTACAGGGCACAATTCCCTCTGTCAATCTCCAGACGTAGATCATCGACCAAGGCCACAAGCATAATCTCTGTGCTATACCCCTGATGAAAACCTGACTGGAACCAAATAATAAAATAGGGGTCGACCTAATAGTAAACGGTTTATTCGTGAGTATTTCTGAGTTTCTGAGGACCATTTCCGAGTGTTCAGCCTCGGTACTTGGTAAAACAAAACCAAGTACTGAGTATTTTCAGAGTACCAAGTATCCTTATATAGGGGCAGGGAAAGCCCCTTACGTTGCTCATTCAAGAATTTTACGAGTACCGAATACTGGACCGAGTGCCGGGCTGATTCCTCGGTTTCTCAGTACTTGGTAAAAAGGAGTTAAATATTGAGATACTTGTTAAAAACCAAGAAATTGCGAATACCGAGTTTCAGCACTACTTAATGCATTGTATTATAGACATAAAAGTTCAGAATAGATTATGATTTCCACCAAGTTCTCATTGTAGGCTCCACTAAGAACATTTAGATGTTTTTAACCAAGCACAAAAAATTGTATTTGAAGATTTTAGGGCATAATATTGGTAATGGAGAGACTGTCAATTACAGCACATAAGACACTTGTATCTAACTACAAATCTACAATTTTTAATGTCGTTTTTCCATTAATTAGATAGAAAGGCTGTGTGCATCCACCTCATCATAAATTCTGTGAAATTTAGGTCAGAATAAGGCTTCCAAGTTCTTGTATTAAAACAAATTGTAAACATGTTTTAAATGTGATATATTGGAATCATAGAATTGTAGGGTTGAAAAAGGACCTCAAGGATTTTCTTGTCCAGCTTCTTGCTGAAGGCATGATATCGTCTACCTACAGCATCACGGATCGATGTTTGATCAGTAAGTTTTGAAAATATCCAATGAGGGAAAACTTTTTTGTTAAATGTATGTGTGTATTTATTTATTTACATTTATACTCTGCCCCTTTCCCTAAGTCTCAGAGCAAGATTCTACAACTTCCATGACCAGTTAAGAAGTTTTTTCTGATACCTAATAAAAATCAAAAAGGTCAAAAAAATACCTATATCAGAACATAGCCTATCTCTTTAGTTAAAAAGAGATACTGCTCTATGCATGTAGACTACAAGGTTAACAGAATTACAAGAACAAACAGATACAAGCACTTTGTACCAGATTTGTCAATTCTATCTTTACTCCTCGATGCATAATTTTTATGTATTACGTTGTTTAAGAAAGGTTGATGTTAAATTAAAATAAAATATTGAGTTTAACTGTTTGATTACAAAAGAATAACTGGCTAACTTAAATTAATTTAAACCAGGGAGGCCCAATGAACTGTATCCTAGGATCCTGAAAGATCCCAAAGGAATTAACTGAAGAAATCTCAACCATTAGCAATTATCTTCAAAAGCTCACAGACTGGAGAAAAGCAAACATAGTGCCTGTTGTTAAGAAAGAAAGATCCGTGGAATTATAAGTCAGCCAGCCTAACTCTGGTACCTGGTAAGATTTTTGAACAAATTATAAAACAATCCATCTGTGAGCAACTTGAGGAAAATGGAGTGACTGCCAAACCAATCTACAGTAATTTCCTTCTTTGACAACTTAGTCGAGAAGGGGAATGCAGCAGACAAAATATCTTGACTTCAGTAAAGCTTGAGAGACAGTCCCACATGACATTCTCATAAATAAGATGGGGGAAACACAAGCTGAATGGAATTACAATTAGATGGGTTCACAGCTGGCTGAAAAGCCGCACTCAAAGAGAAATAATCAGTGGAATGGTATTTAATTGGGAGGAGGTGCCATGTGGTGTCCTGTGGGTTTTCTGTCATGGTCCTCTTCAATATCTTTTGGAGGAGGAAGTGGACAGTATCATCATCAAATCTGCAGATGATACTGTAGCAGCTTAGCTGTGGGTAAGTGTTCACAAGATCAGGGACCAGATCACTCCATCATTTAGGGAATTGGCATATAACAGTTTATTTCTTCTTTGTACAGTCATTAACAGTCTTTACATGCAAACCAAGCCTAGCCAGGTATCAGTCCTCTCGCTAGCTACTCACTCGTTCTTCCTTCAGGATAGGACCTCTCCAGTAGACAGCCCACAGCCTCCTTCCTCTCAGGAGCAAAGATGTCGTCTCTTTGGCATCCAGGCAGATTCTGAGGTGGCTCTTCCTCTTGCTTGCTTTTATATCATTGAGTGGGCGTGGCTTCAGTCCCACTCTGCGCCTCTTAAAGGGTCAGTGGCAGGGGCTGTACCCCGTTACAGATGCAAACTGTCACTGTTGCCACTGTCATCCGGGCCTTCATCACCTCGAGGCTGGATTACTGCAACACGCTCTATGTGGAGCTGCCCGAGAAGTAGCTCCAGAGGCTGCAGCTGGTGCAGAATGCCGCGGCCCGTCTCCTTACAGGAGCGGGCCACAGGGAGCACATGACATCTGTGCTCCAGGCTCTGCACTGGCTGCCTATAAAGCACCAGGCTAAGTTCAAGGTGCTGGTTTTAATCGTTAAAGCCCTCCATGGCCTGGGCCCTGCTTATCTGCGGGACTGCCTCACTCCCCATGTGCCCATGCTACCCCTGCGATCGTCCGTGGGAGCCTTTTTGGAGGTTCCCCGGGCTAGGTGGGTGGCCACCGATGTTAGATCTTTTTCGGTGGCTGCCCCTGTGCTGTGGAATTCGCTCCCGGAGGAGGCTCAGTTGGCCCTCACTCTCCTGTCATTTCGATGATTATGTAAGGTTGGCTGTTCTGACAGACCTTTGGCGAGGAGTAGGGGTTGGTGGGGGGGAGGGGAGGGGGTGTTTTGTTTTGTTTTTCCCTGCATAATACGGAATTTTTAATTGTTTTATTGTTTTTATAGTTGTTCGCTGCCCCGGACTGCCCTATGGGCAGGATACAAATTTTATATAAATAAATAAAAGCTTGGAGGGGTTGCAAATACTTTGGAGGACAGAATTAGAATACAAAGTAATCTAGATAAACTACAAACATGAGTTGGATGAAACAAAATGAGATATAACAAGGACAAATACAAAGTTATATGCAAAGGAACAAAAAACCCAGAAACAAATATAAAATGAGGGGTAAACGCTTAGGCAGTAGCACTGGAAAGAAGGATCTGGGAGTTATGGTTCATCATAAACTGAACATGAGTAAACATTGGGTGTTAACAAACGTGATGGTGGCCTGCTTAGGTTGACCACTCTTGTGGTCTAGCCAGAGCCTTAGGTCTTGCAAGGCAGTTTCCTTTTGGATAGTACCTGTGTGCAATGTAGGCAAATTATTGATAATTGATTATTTATTGATTACCAAACTCTGGAGGAGACTCTCACAGTTGTGACCATTGGTAAATTCACCTTTTTTGGTGGCTACTCGGAGTAGAGTGAAGAGAGAGACTTAAATTCTTTCTGAATGCTTTATCAAAGTTTTCATATGAACAGAGCCCTTCTCTCAGTCAACAGCTGGTGTTTAATGTCTCTGTCCAGTCCCCTGCTATCATCCTATGCCACTGGCAGATGCTTCTTACTGTCCTTGAAAAACCACAGAACATTCTAACTTTAAAAAACAAACGGTCCCCATGTTAACTTCTATCGTTTCCTCTCAGTAGGTCCCAGGTCATTGTGATCATGTCTACTCTCGCTTTATCAGCATATACCCAGCTACAAGCCATTACATCATCATGGTAATAATTTAGGCCAAAACAGACTAAATGAAACCTAAATGCAACCTTCAAAACAGACCTTGCGAATACTAGGCCCTTATTAGCAAATGAGTTGAGCGTCAACAGCATTTATCTCAATGTGTACTGGTATAAATGGAAATAATGGAATTCATTATGGTATGAAGAGGGTTTATTGGGATTTTTAAAATCTCTTCATTTATAACACCAGGTGCTTTATAATTATGATGAGTCAAACTCTCCAGGGTTGAGAGGAGGGGAAAGTACCAAAATTCTTTTTAAATAACCTAAACAGCATTCCAAGTGTAAAAAAGGTATCATTTGAACGATCCAAATGTTGGAACTTAGTTGTAGAAACTAGTGTGGGTGTCATAGGAAAAGAGCTAATGCTTATGCTTTCAGTTCTATTTCCTGACCTGTAGGAAGGAGATGTCAAGTTGATTGACTGTCCTAGGCCTTTCATCAATGTAGGGGACTGGAGAAAATCCATATTTGGTTTTAAAACTTCAGAATCAGTTGAAGATTTTAAAATTTGCTCAGAGATTTGTCCCAGTAAAAGAGGATTAGTGTGTTTAGGGCAAGTGAAACATCACTTCATAAAAAATTGCTGGATAAGTATAATAAATCCTATCATCTGGCTTGTATGTGGCATATACATCATGCAGTGGTGGTGTATATAAATGTTATGTTGATTGTCATGTGGGAGAAATGCAGCCATTCCAAAATGTTGTTGGGGGCGGGGGGTGCGTATGTGGAGAGTATGTATTATTACTAACAGCAGTAAAGCTATGTCCTCACTATTCCAACAAACCTTCATTTCCCTCCCTATTTGCAAATTCTGGTTTATTTCTCTCCCCCCCCCACCCCCCCATAGCTGTTAATTTATTTGTTTAAATTTATATCCTGCCCTTTCCTTAAGGCTCCTGAAAGAATTAGACAAAGTTCAGTATAAGATATACTTTAACTTTTTAGGATAGACACATTTTTCAGGGACAGACATATTACCTTTCTGGACAGACAGGTGATATTATAGGTCTAAAAAAGATTCCATACATATTCAGTGATTACATTTTACACTGTCTGATAGGCTTTTATTGAGGCCATTTGGTGATCTCATCAACAGCAAGGCTATTGTTTCATTACTGTCAGGCTCAGTATGTTTGTGATTAAATCAGCTGCATAGGGAACATGAAGGGTGTACTGTTTGCAATCATTTCCATCTGTTATAAATTCTTATCAGGTGTTGGGACATGGCAGTTATAAACTAATAGCAAGTGCGCCATCCAGATTAAACAAAAACCAGCTATATGTAGTTGGCATATATTCTGATGATAATTGTTAGCGATTTTCAATGTGCCTATATACTGGTTTTTAGGTGTTAACAGGGTTATAGCAAATTCTTTTCCACCTTAAGTAATCGGTTACTTTATATTATCTCTGGGAAGTGGAGTGCTTCTTCAGACATTTTAGTACTAACAGTAATTAAAGTTTAGTCCTACCCATTTGTGTGACTTTTCATTAAAATGAGGATCAGGGTGAGTCATGCACTTGGAACATTTTCAGGCTGCTGCTACAGACTCAGCTAACCCATCCTCCTCCTCTTGATAATGAGTAAGAATCTAGCTAGGCCAGACAGTAAGATTGTTGGCCTACACAGAGAATAAAAATTAGACCATAAGGTGGAAGCCCCCAAATGTAAAACAATTACATAAGATGTTAAAAAGAGATACCAGGGGTATTTTCAAACGTGACGAGATCACAGTGAACCACGGTCAATACCCACATGGGGCCACAGTGCCCTGAATGTCTGTTAGGTGGCCGCCAGATGTTCACCACGCTTGATTCCCACATGGGGTCAATTTCAACCACGCTTCTGGGGCTTCCCGCCAGACAATCCCTGAAAGCGTGGTCAAAGAGATCCCCGGAGGGAACCAACAGAAATTCACGTCTGGCCGGGGACCACGGCCTGGAATCCCCGGCAGGATTCCGGGCCGTGGTCAAATCGGGCGGGCGCTGCGGCCGCATTGGCCGCAGCACCCGCCCATCTCCTCAGAGGGCAGTCGGTGGGGGGGCGGGGCCGTGTGACCGCATGTTGCACCGCACGGCCCCGCCTTCTCCCCGATTCCCCGGCGGGATCAGCCGGCACATCTGTTGGACGTGCCAGAGTGATCCCGGCGGGGAATCATTTGGGTGATTCCGGGACGGGGCGAATGCCGCCCTGTCTCGTCTGAAATCACCCCAGGATTCACCACTTACACCTGTACCTCGAAGTTTGGTTTGTTTTTTTTAAAAAATCACAGCCATACTTCAACTGTAATTTGCAGTTGGGTTGAAGAGAGAAGAAAGGTGTGGGCTGAGTTGGGGTTTCACACTGCTGCTTAGTTACTCTATTCCTGTTGTACTTTACACTGAAAGTTCAGTACTGTGAAACGGAATGTGATATCAGATGACCAAAACAGTTGTACATCACTTCCCAAACTTCTTTTTTTACAGGTAACCGTGTCACCATTAGATATGCTTGCTACCTGTATAAATATCCTTTCATTCTTTGGGTATTTTCAGACGTTACGATATCACAGTGAACCACGGTGAATACCCACCTGTGGTCACTGTGGCTCGAACGTCTGTTTGGCGGCCGTCAGATGTTCGCCACGGTCAATACCCGCATGGGGTCAATTTGAACCACGCTTCCCGGGCTAGCCGGGGAAATGTCCCGGGAAGCGTGGTCAAAAAGATCCCCAGCGGGGACCAAAAAAAAGTAACGTCTGGCCGGTTGCCATGGCCCGGGATCCCTGGCGGGATCCCGGGCCACGGCGGCTCCGGCCCGCCGCAGTGGCCCCGCCGCCCGCCCATCTCCCTGGAGGGCAGGGGGCGGGGCAGCACGTTGCGCCGCGCGGCCCCGCCCCCTCCCAGATTCCCCGCCGGGATCCCCCCGGCTCGTCTGATATGGCGTGACGGGGTGACCCCGGCGGGGAATGAAAGGGTTGTTTTCGGTACGGGGCCAAGCGGCCCCGTAACGTCTGAAAACACCCTTTGATTCTTGCCAAAGTCTTGGCAGTGAGATTCACAGTGTTGTAGAAAAAGTATTATGTATTGTAGAAAAAGAAGATCCAGTACACTTTTAACGTGTTCTCTCTTGCTAATTTCCTTACTGTGATAAATAGTTCCAGTCTTTTGAATCTGTCTGCAAATCAAAGTTTTCCATGCCCATAATTGTTCTCATCACCCTCTCTGGACCTCCTCCGGGTTCTCTTGGAAATGAGGTGATCATACAGCACACAGTATTCCAAATGAGACTGAGGCATTGATTTATGTGACAACATAATATTTTCAGTTTTGTTCTCCATTCCATTACTTATGCCTCATATGTTGTTTGCTTTGTTTACTTTAGCTGCACGTTAAACAGAGGTCTTCTTTGAGATCACTGTGAGTCCCACACCCTTTTCTTGCTATTAAAGTGCATGAATAGTTTGCTTTTGGGGAAAGAGAGGAGTTCAAATCTTCAGGCTAAAAATGATTTGTTTTTCTGGAAACATTACAGTTGCAGAGCTCTGCACAAGCTGATGGAAATTGAAAGAGATGACCATTGGAGTGGGAGGATGTTTTGATGGTTGAGGTAGATTACTGCAAGTCCAGACACCTGGGTGCTATTCTGGCTCTGTCACGCCCTTCCTGTCTGTTCTGGAACAACTGAGTTATGGTCTTATTTTTATAGATCCTAAGTATATCTAAATATTGAACTATTTTCCTTTTTATGCTTTAGATTTTTTTGTATGCAAAATTAATAAAGTAATTCTGTATTTTACTAAGGTGCTTTGGGGCTGAACCTATTAACATTTGAGAGGAGTCTGAATACTATTGAGATTAATGCCACAGGAAGGGCAATAAATATATAGCAGTTCATTAAAGTAAAAAATGTAAATTAGTTTGAAACACTGAAAAGTTTTTGGTTTTTAACCAAAAACCAGGATATATTTTTAAAACCAGGATATATTTTCATAATAATACACTATCCCAATATGTAATAGCAGTACAACTGTCCAAGTTTAGTTTCTCCTCATAGAATACATTACTGAAATTGTCAATTCAAATTCAAAGAATGTTATAATAAAGCATTCTGGGAGTCCTGATACACAGTGCATGAACTTCATTTCTTTACATAATTGTGAAATACAGAAAATATGTGTCAGAGACAAATAGAGAAATATTGTTTTCTGAAGTAAAATTCCACAAAGAGAATTCCTTCACTGGTCAATTTT
The DNA here is from genome assembly GCA_003113815.1 of Sphenodon punctatus. Taxonomy (NCBI): domain Eukaryota; kingdom Metazoa; phylum Chordata; class Lepidosauria; order Sphenodontia; family Sphenodontidae; genus Sphenodon; species Sphenodon punctatus. Next base: position 808,413 of record QEPC01005272.1, read on the forward strand.
TTTTAAAAAATGACCCGGATCCTTTCACACTCTAAGAATGTAAGGATTGGTATAAAACAGTGATATCAGCCAAAATTCTAAGCCAAAAGCAAGTCACATAAAATACGAGAGAGAGAACTGTTGGACTTAACCAACCTACCAACCAAATTACCAACAATCTAAAAAACTTTAAATCCCTGTCATGGGAGGATGGATCACAATTTCTTTTACATACATACATGTTATATATGTGTGTTACACGTATCCTGTGATCCATCCCCTCATGACAATCCCACAGAAGAAGTAACTGCAGTTAGAAACTGCGGACAGCTATATATTGCCGTCTAATTTCTGATAAATGTATTTATTTATTTATTACCACACTCCCATCCTCCCGCATACAGCTCAGGGCGGCTAACATATAAAGTAAAACAACAGTATAAAACATATAAAAATAGCTAAAATTGTCACAAATATAAATCCAATAAATTATGGGGCAAGTAAAACAGAACCCCCACCCTTCAGCCATCTCCCTCACCAAAAGCCTGGTGGAATAGCCAGGTCTTACACATTCGTCAAAAGGGGGAGAGGTTCAGGGCCACCCGGGCCTCTGCTGGAAGGGAGTTCCACAGCCTCAGTGTGGCCACTGAGAACACCCTCTCCATAGTTGCCCCCCAAGAAACTCAGGGGACTTTGGGAACGTCACTCGCGGTGGACTGCGGGGGCCAATCCAGCGCGCGGGGGTGGGTAGGGTAGATTTATTCAGGCATAAGCCTAAGTCATAGCCAAGTATAAAAGTAAAACATGGAAGAAAATAAGATACTTTAATTGAAATACAGTAGTTCAGCGAGCATAAGAAATTGGCCTGGGTAATTCATACATAGTACACCCATCCATAGTACAGCCCAAATACAGTAAAAAGAAAACTCTATTTCCAAAGCATTAACTCAAACAAAGCCTACACCCGTGTGAAAATCTGGTATCCTCTGGGCAGACATGCAGAGAAAATTAGGCTGTTCAAAAGGAGCTGCAAAGTATATGACATAACACAACATAACATCACATCACATAATGGGGCAATGGAAAGTTAAATAATTTGCTTGCTATCTCAACAGCCACCTTCCTCAAGCGAATAGCCGCTAGAATGAACTTAGCTATGATAGAGGTGACCCCACTCTCCTTATCCGACAGCAAAAAGATCAATAAATTCTGCTGAGAACAGAGGGGGGACCCCTCTATGGTTGGCTGAAGAAATCGGGTCCTAGGGGTTTCATAAAGTTAGCAATGAAATATAACATGACCCAGGGATTTTACCGCTCTGGAAGCACAAAAACAGCATCATCTGGATTCATATGCTAGTCCTGTGAATCTACCTTCTATAAGAGCAGATGGTAAAAGGTTCAACCTGGCTAGAGTGAAAGCCGTTCTTAATCTCCCATCTGACTAGATGATGACGTCCAAATACCTTGGTCATAGTTTTAGCGTAGTTAACTGCTAAATATTCATCCTGGAAGGACTGATAGAATTGTGTCATTAAATGCCTTAGCCCCACCTGCTAAGGGACAGTAAAATCATGTCATGGGCATATAACAGAGTTATGGGGTAACCGTCCAGAGATACAGCATGGAAAGAAGCATCTCTCAGGGCTTCTAACATGCTGTTGATTGATATATAAATCAAATAGACGTATAAAGCTCTTCACAACCTTGATCCCCCCTACCTCTCTGCGCTCATTTCCCGCCGTACTCCAGTGCGTGAACTCTGCTCCTCTTTGTTCCTTCTCTCACCCTCCCACGCCTCCCCTGCTCCCCTAACCGCCTTTGTTCCTTCTCCCTAGCTACCCCCCATGCCTGGAACTCCCTCCCTGCCCACATCTGACTTGCCCCCTCCCTTTGTACCTTCAAATCCCTCCTTAAGACCCACCTCTTCGGCTCTGCCCTCCCCAACTCCTCGCTCCCCTCACCTAACTCCTGCTCATACCCTCCATTCAGTACAATCTGTTGCCTGGTTTTATTGTTGTGTTATGAATATGTTATGACCTTTGGTCAAACAATAAACAATTGCTGTTACTGTTGCCTGAGGTCTGTGTACTCGTATCCTCACCACATGAACCAGCCAGCTATTATTCTCGATGTAACCAAGCCAAGCGCGTGCACCTGGAACCTCGCATCTTTGTGAATGTTACACTCCTCGTGTCTCCTTCCATTCCCCTTCCTTCGTCTCCACCCCCCACCTCCCGTCTCACAGATTGTAAGCCCTAGGGCAGGGACTGTGTCTATTCAATTACTTTGTAAAGCACCAGGTACATTGCTGGCGCTATATAAATGCTTGATGATGATGATGATAATAATCATTAATAATAGATAGCAGGGGACATAAATGACACTAAAGACAAAAGAGAAGAGCCCAGAAGCTATTCCCCGTTTATCGTGTGGATGACCAAAAAATACAATATAGAATATATGCCAAAATTTTTAATATGACTGAGAACTATTCCAAAAAAATCAAATTATTATAAACAAGCTGGATATGATTGACATTAAAATTGTACAATATATATTTTTATGTGCCGTCACAGACACAATAAATGCATACAATAAATGAATACAATGATTCTATTGATAAAGTACAAACGCGTTTCGGGGATTCCTCCCCTTCAGTGGACAATCAATAAACTGATTCCAGACCTGTGTGGAGCCGCAAAACACCCTACACAATCTCTTCATGTGCAAATGCGCACTGTGCTTGAGGCAACAATGGATATAATTTTCCCCTATGGGGTACTATCCGGTGGATAGCGAGAAAGAGTTTTCTCACCCCTTTTGTTTTTGGGTGCGAACTAAATGACACCCCTGCCTAACCCCCCTCTCTGTGGGGATAGAGCACGAGACTGAGCCCTGGTAATTCAAACGGATCCGGCGGTAGGTACCACGGTGCAAAGCAACCATTAGGAAAAGGGGTCTGTAGTCGTTATTTAGATTAAGTAACTTTGACCAAAGCCGCTCCCTATGTATAGAATCAAAAGCTGTTCGCAAATCTATAAAACAACGATAAAGAGACTACCCAGGCTTCGTGTGGACATATTTGGTGGTAAGTTGGTTTTAATGTAAAAATTTGGTCTAAAGTTTGTGGAACACCACCTGTTCTCTTCCAACAATACCGTCAGTGTCTGCCCAGGGCTGAAGGCAAGATAACAGATATTTTGTGTAAAGCTTGCTGATGATACTCAAAATTGATGGTATTGGATGGTAATTTGCAGGGTCTGCCAGGTAGCCCTTTTTAAAAATAGGGACTACCAGACTTTCATTCCAGGCAGCAGGGAACTAGCCAGATTCATTAATGCCAGTGAAGAGGGGAGCCAGTACTTCACTCCACCAAATGGGATTAGATTTAAGGAGTTCAGGGGGAATATATTCAGGGCCAGGTGTCTTGTCTGCTTTCAGTTGTAGAATCAAAGGAACCAACTCTGGCAGAACCGGCAGCCAAGAAGGAAAGTTCTGTAGGGAGTAAACCTCCAGATCTAGGAAAACGCAAGGGGATGCATACAACATCCTAAAATAATCCTCCCAAACTGCAGCCATAGTGACCGTAGGGGCAGAAGCTGATGAAGCCCAAAATTGCTTAATCAGTCTTCAGAATGTCACTGAGTCGTTCTTAGAGATGACCAACTCAAGCGCCTGCCAAGTATCTTGCTGAAATTTATGCTGCTTGGCTAGCAATAAGTTTTTATAGTCCCTTTTAGCCTGAATAAAACTACTAAGGGCCAGATAATTGGATCTATATTGGCGGGATAATTTCCTTTAGGCCACCCTAGCTGCCCTGCATTTCCTATTGAACCAACTAAAAGAATAGGATCTGCGCTGGGGTGTGCCTAGTGTAACTGAAACCAGGTATGGAAATAAAGCTTCAATGAGCGAGTTAAGAGGACAGTGCCTGGGCGTCACCTTAGTCATATTACTTCCTTAAGTGTGGTCAAAGAATCGGAAGACAAAACCTGAGCAATCGCCTGGTCCAAATTAGATGACCATTTTACTCTGTGAAAAAACTCTGCCTGCAAGGGCACCTCCGCAAGATAATCAACAGAGTGACCATCCAGCTGCTGAAAGACTAAAGACAGGACCAGAGGCTGGTGATCCGTCAAGAGAACTGGATGAACAAAAAAATCGGAAACATAAGGCGGAATCCTATTTGTAACCAAAATGTAATCAACCACACTAGCTCCATTGGGGGCTATAAATGTAAACTCTCCCTCGGAATCACTGGGGGATGCTCCATTAAGTGCAATTAAATCAGTATTTTCAATAAAGGAGCGTAACCAGGAGCCTGCCATATTAAGTGTAGTATCTTCAGAGTTCCTGCCAGGGCATAACAAAGTGAGGAGATCCTCCTCCCAGTCTAGAGATGTGACATCTTCGGGAACCGTACCCATCTGGATGTTAAAATCCCCTCCCATAACTACTCCCTCATCTGAATGAGAAGCTGTAAGGGAGAGGAAGAGTTCTTCCATCACCCTCCAGATTTGTGGGGTATAATAAGAGGATGAAACCGGGGGAATATAGATGTTTACCAGTATAAATGGAGGGTTCTGAGGGATACTAATCCTCCATGTTGCCACATACAGGGAGCCTGTACTAAATGGTTTAACCGAGGCGTTCAGTGTAGTCAGGACTAAGAGCATCAAACCCCCACTAGGTCTCCCCTTTGAAACACTAGGTATGGCAGACTGGCAGTAAGTATGGAATTTAGGCCAGGTTACATTTTTGATAAGCCAGGTTTCTTTTAATAAAATTAACTCATGGGATTCCAGAATCTTAATAAACTCTGGATCTCTGTCTGGTCCACCATCCTGAAATGTTCCATGAAACAACCTTGAGGCCCCACAAGGCCCTTGGAGACTATCATTGAGAGTCAGCCAGGGTTTCAATAGGAGACCAGGACTCCTGCCCGATTGCCCCATTCTGAAAATGTGACAAATTGACGTCAATCATGTTGTTCAAATTGAGTGGTTCCTCAAGTAGCTGGAAGTTAGACTGAGCTGGCAATGGAATAACTAAAGGGGTCCCACTAGAGGCAGGGCCTGGGGAGGAGTCTGGACAGACTGACTTGGATCACTCTCCTTCCGCCCCCCTGGCAATCCATTGCCAGTTGATCGCAGCAATAAATACCAGCCTCGGGGTAGCACCTCGGAAGTAGATGGGTTAGGTTGCTATGAAGGGATTCAAGTTCCCTAAGAATCTGCTCCTGTGGAGACTTGGGAGGCTCCTCCCGTATAGGTGATTGTTGGTCCGGGCAGGCTGGAGGAGAGAGTGGAGAGGATCAGAGGCCCTTACAGCACTCACCGTAGAAGAATCTGAAGTATCTGGCAGCATCGGCTGCTCCTGCGATAGAGGGGAGTCAAACTGGGAGTTGCTGAGCCACCGTCCTTTAAGTTCACATGGGGTCTACCTACTACCCCTGCCTGTGGTGCCGAGGGGTTAGGGTCAGTCAGTACCCTACCCCTGTCGTGACTAATGGTTCCAGTGCCTGTAGAGTCCTCCAAAATTGTATCTGCAGATCCCAAAGGGCGAAAGGAGGATACCAACCAGTACCCCCCAGGATCTCAAGAAGGCCCTTGCTCTAAGAACCTCAAAAGTCCAGTCAGGATTAGAAAAATGAACCATTACCCTTTTGGCCCCATTCAGTGGAGCAAGGTTATCAACACTAATAAGGTCCCTCAGCCTCAGATTCATCTTTAAAAGTCAGTTCATGTGGTGCTGCACCAAGGCTTTAGAGTGGGAGCCATTTGGGAGAGGGAAACATTTAAAGAACCAAGAGGTATAATCAGGTACCATATGGGGAGAAGGAAATACCTTCTCCTGCCTGACAGAATTTTGCAAGGCCCTAGATATGCCATTTTGAACACAGCTCCCAGAAAACTGGCTAGAACAATGCTCTGAAGAAGGTACAGCTTTAATAGAAGGTAAAGCGGCAGATAACTGGGTTGCCATTAAACAAGTGTTATAGGAAACCTTCTTTAACTGCTCTTTGATGCGCATGGGGAGTGAGGCGACCCCGCAGGTAGGTAGGGCTGAGACCATGTTGGGCTTTATAGGTAAGCACCAACACCTTGAAGCGGGCCCAGAAGTCTAGGCAGCCAGTATAGGGAATGGAGCACTGGTGTAATGTGCTCTTGGTGACCCATCCCCGTAAGGAGATGGGCCGCTGCATTCCGCACCAGCTGCAGGTTCCAAACCGTTATATTGGGTAGCCCCATGTAGAGCGTGTTACCATAGTCCAGTCTTGAGCTGATGAAAGCATGGATGATGGTGGCCAGGTCTGAGTCCGAGACATTTGGCTAAAGCCACGCGCAAGATGTAACTTGCATAACGCACTCCTTGCTACAGCCCACACCTGGACATCCAGACAGAGCTGGAAATTGAGAAGTACTTCCAGACTATGAACCTGGGAAACCAGAGGGGGATGAACCTCATCAATAACAGGGGACGCCACAACCACCGCCTTACCCATCAACATTACCTCAGTCTTGTCAGGATTCAGCCTCAGTCGGCTTGCCCTCATCCAGTCCCCCATAGCCGCCAGGCACTGAGTAAGCACCAAGACTGCTGGATCTTGGTCAGATGAAAAAGAGGTATAGTTGGGTGTCATCAGCATATTGATAACACCAAACACCATACCATCTCATGACCTCGCCCAGCAGCTGCATATACACACGTTGAACAGGAGAGGGAACAGAATGGAACCCTGCGGGACTCCACACAAGACGTCCCAGGGAGAAGAAAAACAATCTCTGAGCACCACCTGCTGGCCAGGAATGAACGGAACCATTCAAGAACAATCCTGTTCACCCCGGCTCGGTCCTGCCGGCGAATCACCAACATTTCATGATCAACAGTATCAATGACAGCCAACAGGTCTAATAAAATCGGCATGGTCAAGCAACCCTGGTCAAATTCATGGCAGAGGTTGTCGACTAAGCCCAAGTGCAGTCTCAGTGCCATAGTCCGGCCAAAAGCCAGACTGCGAGGGATCCAGAAAACATATGCTGTCCAGATACTCCTGCAGCTGTCGAGCCACTGTCCATTCAATAATCTTCCCTAAAAAGGGAAGGTTAGAGACCGGCCGATAGCTGGCGAGGGAGTCAATGTCAAGCGATGTTTTTTTGAACAGAGGCCTCACCACCACCTCTTTGAGGCAGCTCATCACTCTGCCCCGCCTGAAGGGAGACATTGACTACCCCTGCCAGCAGCGGCCCCAACGTCTCCCGGCTGGCCTTAACCAGCCAGGATGGGCATGGGTCCAGTTCACAAAAGCTGGCTCTGACCGCCCCAAGAGCATCCTCCACATCAGCTGACAACACTTCCTGAAACTGATCCCACAAAACCGGGCAAGGTGGGACTTCCATAACTTCACTATAATAAGTGCAGCATCGAAGTCATGGTAAATGTGAGTGATTTTATCTGCAAAGTAATCAACAAACGTGTCACAACGGGCACTGGAAGACTCCAATTCCAGGTGGAGGGAAGCCAGACCAACCCACCACCCAGAAAAGCTCTGCTGGATGAGACTTTGCAGATGCTATGAGAGCAGGCGCGACATAGGCTCTTAAACTAGCTCTATGGATCAATCAGTTGGTTTCAGCACGCGAATGGTGCCACCATTGCTCTAACCACTTAGCTTCTAGCTTCAGCTGCTTCAGATCCTCCAGTAAACCAAAGAGACATGCAGCGCTGATGCGAAGGGAGCAGACGCCTCGGAGCCGTTCGATCGATGGCCTCGGTCAGCATAAAGCTACAAGGTCATCAAGACAGAGGGAAATTCTCTAAGAGCATTCCATTCCAGAACCTCGCTGGTTCCATCAGTCTCCAGGGACGGACAAATCGAACTGGTTCCACACCTCTCCAGGGCAGACTTGCACCAGGAAACTGGCCCACATTTGAGACAGTGGAAATGGACAGCCCTGCACAAGGGCCAGTTATCAGTAGGTTATCAAGATTGAATTGATAAGATTAAAATGGAAATTGACAGCCTGGAAACTAAAATCATAGAAAGGCATTTGAGATTAATCAAAGTTTTTTATTATGAAAGGACCAATAAAAATGATCGAGTACTGGCCTGAATGGTCCAACAGAGGAAATAAAAAACGATCATATCCCAAATTATTAACAATAAAGGAGAGGTAGAAACTGACCAAACAAAAATAAGGGTCTGCTTTCTGGATTTCTATAAGAAACTATATTCTTCATACAACCCAAATGAACAGAATATTAAACCATTCCTGAACAAAATTAAACTACCAAAATTAACAAACAGTTGGAAAGTTTAAACGAGCCTTTCACAATGGAAGAAATCACCAACACAATTAAAGCCCTTCCAAAAAGGAAAGCCTGTGGGCCCGATGGATTCCCACCGGAATTCTATCAAGTATATATAGATCAAATAGCACCTATATTGACATGGGTTTTTAATTACTTTAACACATTAGGTTCCCTCCCACCAACGTTCTATCAGGCCAAAGTCATGTTATGTTTAAAAGATGGAAAGCCGCAAAACCAATGTGAGAGCTATAGGCTAATCTCACTATTAAACTCCAACTTTAAAATCTTCACCAAAACCATGGCTAATTCTTTGCTGGGTTGTATCAATAGATTTATAGACCCAGATCAAGTGGACTTTATGCCTGGGCGACTGGGCAATGACAACATTAGGAAAGGAATTAATATCGTACATCAGGTCAGTCAGTAGAACCAAAAAGCAATTATAGTTTCGTTAGGTGCTGGAAAAGTCTGACAAAATTGAGATTAATTTTTGCTTAATACCTTAAGAAAGGTGGGATTCTATGACAGTTTTCTAAATTGGGTTAAATTCATATACTTGCACCTGCAGTCCTGCTTGATAATTAATGGTGAGCTTTCCCCACATTTTGATTTGACCAAAGGAACCAGACAGAGCTGCCCCTTGTCCCCTCTGCTTTTCAATTTGGCACTCAAACCACTGGCAACTGCAATTCGAAAAAAATTACAATTAAAGGGGATTATAATCGGAAAGGAGGAATTCAAAATGTCCCTCTACGCAGACTATATGTTGTTGCATTTGTGTGATCCCATAAATACTATACAACAAATATCTAAATTTAACATATTTTCAGGATACAAAATAAATTTCTCTACATCGGCGGTAATGATTTTTGGTTTAAACCAAAGGGAGTGAAAAACATTATTAGAGCAGCTACCTTTTCAAGAGGTACAGCATCAATTTAAATATCTAGGTATCATGATCACCAACAAACCAGAACATCTCTATAAAGCTAAAAGGAAATCAAGACCCTAACTGAGGAATGGGCAAAGTTAGCATGCTACTGGATAGAATGCATGAATCTTTTTTAAATGCTTGTTCTCCCTAAGCTCCTCTATATTATCTATGCATTACTGATAGACTTACCCAAAATGTTTTTTGTGCAAATTAATAAGATATTTAAAAATATTGTATGGAAAAGACAATGAGCTAAAATTTGTTTTTCAGTACTTAGGTTGGGAAAAGATAAAGGATGACGCAATTGCCCTGACATAAAGATGTACGCTCGAACTATGGCGCTAAGAGCAATAACACTGTAGTATTGGGAACCCAAAGAAATAAAATTGATACAGGCAGAAAAGAGTGTGCTACAAATATGAAACTTCAAAGAAGTACTGCTAACTCCTATCAACATTAAACACTCAATGTGGCTAGTGCATCCTTTTGCAGGCAGAATATGGAAAGTTTGGGGAGATACAATGAGAAAAACAGAAGTAAACCAGGATATGTCACCATATTGTAATAATACATAATTATAAACCTGGCTGTTCGCCCAGGCCTTTGGGGAGGGTGGGGTGAGGGGTTTTTAGCTCCCCCACCGATTTTATTATTTATTTTGTATTATTGTTTTGAATCTGAACCCTGTTTTAATAATTTATATTATTATTGATGATTTTAAATTGTATTTTATTGTATTTTAGTGTTGGAAGCCGCCCCGGGCTGTTCGCAGGAGGAGCGGGGTATAAATTTATAAAATAAATAAATAAATAAAATATTACCCAATAAACAATAATTGGTTGAAAGATAGACAAATTGGGGCCCCAGTATTGATAAAACTACATCAGGCAGGAATAGAGAGGGCAAAAGATCTATTTCATGGAAAAGAATTCCTAAGCTTACAAGAACTAGAAGGAAAAACCAAAAATAAAATTGGATGGCTTCAATATACCCAAATCAAAAACCTTTTGACACAAAAACAAAGAAAAAAGAATATCATCAGAAAGCCTATGATTATAGAAACATTTTTGTTTGGTCAGTTCTGCAGGAAGGGTTTCCTATGTATTGCATATAAAATTTTAAAAGACATCTGGTACTTACCTGATGCAGATTATATTTGGCACTGGGAACAGGATTTATATAAACTACTGGAAAAGAAAGAGCAGGAAATATTTTGGTCACATTACACCAATGCTCGGGCTCTGCACTGGCTGCCTATAGTCTTCCGGGCCCAATTCATGGTGTTAGTGTTGACACAGTCTCGTAGTCCAACTTACCTGCAGGATCGCCTCACTCCTGATGATCTGGAACCACCCCTACGGTCTGCCAGGAGTGCCCTTCTCGAGGTCCCCCGTGTGGCCCGGAGGGGCCACTATGGAGAGGGCACTTTTGGTGGCTGCACCTAAACTGTGGAACTCCCTCCCGGTGGAGGTCCAGATGGCCCCGGACCTCCCGTCCAGTGTATGAGTAAGACCTGACTGTTCCTCCAGGCATTTGGCAGGGGAGATGGGATGTAGGGTGAGTTAGGGATGGGGGGGGGAGGGGGATTTACTGTTTTACTGTCTTCTCTTTTAATGTGTTATCTTTAGTTTTGTATGTTTTTATTTATTTTATGATGTAAGCCACCCTGAGCTGCCTGGAGCAGGAGGAGCGGGGTAGAAAAATAAATATAAATATGTATAAATGCTCCGAATCACTAGCAATAGTAAAACATGGCCAAGACCGAACTCATTTTTCCTCCCTCCCCTTCCTCTCCCTCTAACCTGACCATCTCCATCGATGGGGTCACCATCCGTCCTGTTCTCCAAGCCCACAGCCTGGGCTTCATCTTCGACACGCACCTCTCTTTTAAACCTTACATTGATTCTGTGGCCAAATCATGTCGATTCGCTCTCCACAACATTGCCCGCATCGGCCCCTTTCTCTCTATCTCCTCGGCCAAAATCCTTGTTCATGCCATGGTTATCTCTCGCCTCGACTACTGCAACCTC
>QEPC01005272.1:831001-846210 GCA_003113815.1 Sphenodon punctatus
AAGGCGGATGTGGACAGGGAGGGAGTTCCAGGCATGGGGGGCAGCAAGTGAGAAGGGACGAAGGCGCTTAGGGGAGCAGGGAAGGCGTGGAAGGGTGAGAGAAGGGACAGAGGAGGAGCGAAATGCATGTGCTGGAGTATGGATATATGGCAGCAAGATAGGTTACAACAATCAGTAATGACTGTATAATTCTTCAAAGTGCATTGTTACAATGTGTTGGACCGAGGAACAAACTGTGCATCTCAAAGTGGGTTTTGGTTTCTTTTTTTACTGTATTGCTAGCCTCTAGGTAATCATGGTCTGATGACTGCCAGTGTAAAAATTAAAGCAAACTGTGTGTGTAGATGCTGCAGCTCGCCTCACCAGCTGTCTCTGATATCTCACCTGGATGTCTCAGTGTCAACTCAAATTCAACATGGCTAAAACTGAACTCCTTATCTCCCCCCTCATCATTCCTCTCCCTTCACCCTGTCGATCCTTATCAACAGGGTCACCATCCTTCCCATCCCCCCTAGCCCATAGCCTAGGCTTCATCTTTGACTCACCCCTTTCTTTGAAACTCTACATCGACTCTGTTGCCAAATCCTGTCGCTTCTCTCTCCATAACATTGCTAAGATTCGCCCTTTTCTCTCTGTCTCCTCTGCCAAAACTCTTGTTCATACCCTGATCATCTCTCGCCTCGATTACTGTAACCTCCTTCTTACTGGCCTCCCCCGCTCTCCCTTTTCTCCCCTTATCTCCGTCCAAAACTGCTGTCAGGGTCATCCACCTCGCCTGTCGCTTTGACCACGTGCAGCCCCTCTTTTCCTCTCTTCACTGGCTTCCCCTTCCTGAGCAAATCCAGCACAAGCTCCTACTCTTCACGTATAAAGCTCTTCACAACCTTGCTCCCCCTTACCTCTCTGCACTAATTTCCCTCCGTACTCCAGTCCGTGAATTCCGCTCTTCCTCTGTCCCCTCTCTCGCCCTCCCATGCCTCCCCTGCTCCCCTAACTGCCTTTGTCCCTTCCCCCTAGCTGCCCTCCATGTCTGGAACTCCCTCCCTGCCCACATGCGCCTCACCCTCTCCCTTCGTACCTTCAGATCCCTCTTCAAGACCCACCTCTTCCGCTCTGCCCTCCCTGACTCCTTATTTCCCTCTCCTAACTCCTGCTGATACCTACCATCCAGTACAATCTGTTACCTGAGGTCTGTGTACTCCTATCCTCACCACATGGACAGCCAGCCATCATTCTCAACATAACCAAACCAAGCATGTGCACCTGAGACCTCGCATCTTCGTGAATGTTACACTCCTTGTCTGTCCCTCCTGTTACCCTTCCTTCTCGCCCCTCCCCCAACCCTCCGTGTCTCTGAGATTGTAAGCCCTAGTGCAGGGGCCATGTCTATTCCATTACTTTGTAAAGCGCCTGGTACATTGCTGGTGCTATATAAATGCTTGCTAATAATAATAATCATAATTTAGTCATTGTTGTTCTTTTGATACAAGATCGACACAGGAAATATATAGTGTCAGCATTGTAGACCAGCATCAAACCAATTTATTTATTTTATTTATTTATTAGTTATTTATTTAAGAACATTATTTCAGAACATTTATAGCCCACTCCCTCCTGCTCACTATAGCAGCTCGGGGCAGCTCACAATAAAGTTCCGAAATATAACAATTCAGCAGTTAAAATCAAATACGTAAAATTGTAAACTTATTAAAACTTATTACAACTTATTAAAAGATCAGAACCAAACACCCCCCCACCCCATCCTACCCTACCCGTCTCCCTCCCCAAAGGCCTGGCAGAAGAACCAGGTCTTACGCTGTCTTTGGAAAGAAGGGAGGTCCGGGGCTAAGTGGGCATCCATCGGGAGGGAGTTCCACAGCCTAGGAGCGGCCACCGAGAATGCCCTCCCCATCGTTGCCATCTGGGGACTTCAAGTCGAGCGTCCCCGGCCGACCGCAGGGGCTGCACCAAGGCGTGAGGTAAGCAGGGCCCAGGCCATTTAGGGCTTTATAGGTCAACACCAACACCTTGAATCGGGCCCGGAAGACAATAGGCAACCAGTGCAGAGAAATTTAATCAATAGCAGACTTAGAGGCAGTCCTCTAGACACCTAAGGGCAAATTTAAGACATAATCACTACATGTTATAGGCCGTTTTCAAACAAACATGCTGCGCCTCCACGGTCTGTAGGGGGTGGGTAGAGGCAGCAGTGTACGGGCAACCCATCCCACGCACGCCTACCCATCTCCACGCAAGGAGCATCCACCATTGGCACCTGTTGCTCCGTGCGTGGGCGATGGGTGGAGTGTGGGAGTGCGTGTGCACACATGCACGCACACCGCAGCGATCCCATGGACGCTCCCCTCCAGTGCCCACCCACGGGTGGATGGGGGGGCGTCCGTGCAAAAAGGGCCGTAGTCTAGTTTATAATCTCAATGAAAAATCTCATCTACTAAATTCATATTTTCTTTTGAAACCTTAAGGTATCGTGGAAGTTAAACTAATGCTGGGCTTAACATTCAAGTTAGAAACTGATTCTGGGTTCTATTATTTCTAAAGAAGAAATATTGGAGCAAGAACTATCTTGAGATACCAAAAACCTCCTTAAAGTCTGGCAAAGTTGAACCCACCCACTGGAACCTAGAACTGACCTGGAAGTTGCCGCCACCGGGGTTAGGCACATGTCACACTGGGGCTGGGCGTAGGTTCACTGTGGTGGCAGCTGAGTGGTAGTAGGGGGAAACTGTCAGCCTGCATCAACAATGTGGCCAGCATGCCACCTCCACTCGCCGTTTGCATGAGTCTGCTTGGGCCAGCTGATCTCTTTCCTGTTGTGTAAATCCACCTAGCCAGAACCTGGCCCTCAGCTTGGCAGCAGCTGGAGCAGAGGGACTCCCTCCAGGGACTCATGGTGATGGTCAGGAGGACTCAGGACTCTCAGAGGAGCCTGAGCTGAGCCAGAGCTGGGGAGGCAGTGAGAATACAGAGGAGGTGACTGAGTCAGATTGTCACACACAGACAGATGTAGAGTCAGACAGCAAGGTCGGGGCTAGCTAGTTAGCACTACAGCTCCTGGCCCTCCCGCCCTCAACGTGCAAGTTAAAATATGTTCAGGTGAGGCAGGTCCTGACCCCTGCTGGCACTGTCCTTCCAGGGCAGTGCATCCCCCAGCACCAGCAACTCAGGGACTGGGCAGAGGCAGGGACTGACTTTGCCTCGCTTCCTCTCTCTGCTCCAACGAAAGTCACTCTGCATGAGGGGAGGGAGCTGGGCAGGTATGGGAACGGCTTACTCCCTTTTTTTTAATACCATTTATTTCTTTGCACCCTCCTGTTCCTCTTTTACTCCTGTTCTCCCCCCTTCCACCTCTGACTGTGAGGTTGGATCCCTGTCCCATTGCTAGGGAGGTCTGGTCTCCAGCTGTATCTGCTTCTGCCAGAGCCTGGGTGTGTCAGCCACAACATCAGCTCTAGGGCTCACAGACACATGGGTGTTAGAACTGAGTAGAGAGACTCAGCTGTTGCATTTACCTTCCCCTCCCCACTCCCAAGCCAGTCCTCCCCCAGACTTCCCTTCATCTATAGGTCCTGGTGTGTGTGTGTCTGTCTGTGTCACTGTGCAGGGGGGGGTGCCACTGTGGTCATGGTGTGTGTGTGTGTGTGTGTGTGTGTGTGTGTGTTTCGGGGGTGGTGTGCATGTGTTTGTGTATGTGTGCCACTGTGCAAGTGTGTGTGTGTCTGCATTCTACACAGGGATGCGTGCTTGTGTGTGCGTAGAATTTCTGGCACAGACCTTGCTGGGGAGGGGTTTGAACCCCCTGATGTGGCCTCTGCTCCTGTCCCCTGAGCTCATTCTTTTAATGCTTGTAGGTAAGAACTGGATCCAGGGGACAGATCCAACAACTGGATCTGGAAAGGGGCCACATTTAGCCCACTGACCCACCCTGTGTTAAGACCAACTTCCTCCTTGTTTCAGGTTTGCTGTCCCCCTTCCCTTTCTTTCTTGAATGACATATCTATGTATAAAAATGAGTTTTATAGTGATGTAATATACCATATGCAATTTGAAATGTTTAAGAAATGCTTTTCTTGTTAGCATTTATGGCAACTGACATACCCTAAGTACAGCCCAGAAATGTGCTGTGCCACGGTAACATCTAATGTATAACTCAAATAAATAAATAGAATAATATAAAATGACAGAGTTAGGGTGATGCGTGAGTTTCTTAGGTCATGCTTGCCCATATAGACCTTGATTGTAGAATTCCAGTAAGGTCCTGTAGTGATGTTGTGAAAAAGGGCTGAAACACAAACCTCTCTTGCTAAAGCTCTTTGTGTGTTTATTGCTTTGTCTGTTTTGATGTTTTTGAGATAATTTTGGAGGTTTAGGTTTTTAAGATATCCAGTGACAGTGTCAACAGCTGAGCAATCATTTTCAAAACTGAAACTGATGAAAAGCTATCTCAGAAGTACCATGACTGAAACTCGCTTGAGTGGATTAACTGTTATCAAGTTAAAAATGAACATGCAAGAAACCTAAATACTAAGGAGGTGGAATGTTTTGCAGAGCAGAAAGCAAGAATGTTTATTCTTTAATTCTCTGTTAATATAACCTAATAACATCAGTTTTTCTCAATGCCATAATAGTTAACATAAGTATATTTCAGAGATCGTATTTGTGTATTCTGCANCATCTCTTGGGCAGCATGCCCATCAAGGTCCTGGCTTAGGAGCCACTGCATGGGGTGAGTCCGCCCAGCCAAGGACACACACAGGCCCATGACCCAACCCCCACCCTTGGAGAACATGCCTAAAGCAGTCCTGGTGTGACTGAACAGACAAGTGGTGACTAGACCCCACTTACTTGGCAGGCTGGCGTGTGGCATTGTCCAGGATGACCTGATCCCAGAGAGGAGGTCCAGGGGGTGCTCCAGAGGGCTCAGAGAAGGGGATCCCTCCTGGCCTCAGAAGGAGCATTGGGGAGAACAGCTCACGGGGACACAACCCCACCCCAGGTAGAAGACAGAGGAGGCAGGAGAGCTCAGTGTCATCCCACTACCATTCTTCTCCCTTCCCCTCCTCTTTGGAGTTGGACCCTTCCTCCTCCTCTTGCTCTTACTCCAGGTGCAGGGGGAAAAGAGGGCCCACTCTTTCCACTCCCATGGGTGGAAGAGGGGGTAGCAAGGGAAATCAGGGGATTCCTTCCCCCCCCCCCATACCCCATAAAAAGAAACCTAGGTGTTCCCCCTCTCCTTTGCTGACCCTTTCCCCTCCAGCCCAAGAGAATGGGGAGCTATCAAAGTCTGAACCAGACAAGGGGGAGGAGCCAGTGGGGGAAAGGCTGTTTGAGACAGAGAATGAGAGGCTTTTAGATAAAGTGGCTGTGTCCTGGAGATTTCCCTCCTGACCCCGATGGAGGCCTTCAGACCCCCAAGGAAAATAAAAAATGGCATTCCCCAAGGGAATTTGTGCTGTTTCAGAACTTCCGCTAGCTCAGTTTTATGTCAGTGCCATCAAAGGGGATTGGAAGCAGCCAGCTAAATTTAAGGGGCCCCATAAGTATGTCGGCTGATTTTATTTGCTGTCCAAGGTGCAGGAGGAGTTCGTTATGCCTCCCACCGTGAGGCAGGGGTGCCTTTTGGCACCTGTTCTCTTTAACCTTTTTATAAACGACCTGCCTCCCTATCTACTAGCCGTAGACTCTCATCTGCCGCAGGTGGGGGATAGGAAGATTGGATCACTTTTATACGCGGATGATGCAGTGTTAATATCGCATTCTCTGATTGGCCTTCGGAGGGTTATGGCTGTTCTCTTATACACATCTAGATGTGTATAAGAGGGCAGTGCATCCCCCAGCACCAGCAACTCAGGGACTGGGCAGAGGCAGGGACTGACTTTGCCTCGCTTCCTCTCTCTGCTCCAACGAAAGTCACTCTGCATGAGGGGAGGGAGCTGGGCAGGTATGGGAACGGCTTACTCCCTTTTTTTTAATACCATTTATTTCTTTGCACCCTCCTGTTCCTCTTTTACTCCTGTTCTCCCCCCTTCCTCCTCTGACTGTGAGGTTGGATCCCTGTCCCATTGCTAGGGAGGTCTGGTCTCCAGCTGTATCTGCTTCTGCCAGAGCCTGGGTGTGTCAGCCACAACATCAGCTCTAGGGCTCACAGACACATGGGTGTTAGAACTGAGTAGAGAGACTCAGCTGTTGCATTTACCTTCCCCTCCCCACTCCCAAGCCAGTCCTCCCCCAGACTTCCCTTCATCTATAGGTCCTGGTGTGTGTGTGTCTGTCTGTGTCACTGTGCAGGGGGGGGTGCCACTGTGGTCATGGTGTGTGTGTGTGTGTGTGTGTGTGTGTGTGTGTTTCGGGGGTGGTGTGCATGTGTTTGTGTATGTGTGCCACTGTGCAAGTGTGTGTGTGTCTGCATTCTACACGGGTGCGTGCTTGTGTGTGCGTAGAATTTCTGGCACAGACTTTGCTGGGGAGGGGTTTGAACCCCCTGATGTGGCCTCTGCTCCTGTCCCCTGAGCTCATTCTTTTAATGCTTGTAGGTAAGAACTGGATCCAGGGGACAGATCCAACAACTGGATCTGGAAAGGGGCCACATTTAGCCCACTGACCCACCCTGTGTTAAGACCAACTTCCTCCTTGTTTCAGGTTTGCTGTCCCCCTTCCCTTTCTTTCTTGAATGACATATCTATGTATAAAAATGAGTTTTATAGTGATGTAATATACCATATGCAATTTGAAATGTTTAAGAAATGCTTTTCTTGTTAGCATTTATGGCAACTGACATACCCTAAGTACAGCCCAGAAATGTGCTGTGCCACGGTAACATCTAATGTATAACTCAAATAAATAAATAGAATAATATAAAATGACAGAGTTAGGGTGATGCGTGAGTTTCTTAGGTCATGCTTGCCCATATAGACCTTGATTGTAGAATTCCAGTAAGGTCCTGTAGTGATGTTGTGAAAAAGGGCTGAAACACAAACCTCTCTTGCTAAAGCTCTTTGTGTGTTTATTGCTTTGTCTGTTTTGATGTTTTTGAGATAATTTTGGAGGTTTAGGTTTTTAAGATATCCAGTGACAGTGTCAACAGCTGAGCAATCATTTTCAAAACTGAAACTGATGAAAAGCTATCTCAGAAGTACCATGACTGAAACTCGCTTGAGTGGATTAACTGTTATCAAGTTAAAAATGAACATGCAAGAAACCTAAATACTAAGGAGGTGGAATGTTTTGCAGAGCAGAAAGCAAGAATGTTTATTCTTTAATTCTCTGTTAATATAACCTAATAACATCAGTTTTTCTCAATGCCATAATAGTTAACATAAGTATATTTCAGAGATCGTATTTGTGTATTCTGCATATAGTCTAATGTACTTAACCTATTTTATTTGTCAATTTTGTGTTTGAAATGTTTATAGTTGCAACATATACTGTAGTCTAACCTGTACACTGTGGTTTGTTTTTTATTATTTTGCTTCTGAAGCATCCAGGGTGGGTGGGTGTCATAATTGTGACCTGAGCCCAGACCCTCCCCAGCCTTTGCTACATCCCTGGCTGGGAACTGAAGTTTATGACTCAGACACATCTATTCTAAACTGTAACTTCTTAGGAGGCTTCTCCCACTCTTTGGAATTCAGAGTAAATCTTAAAGGCTACACTTATATCTCTGTGAATCAGTAAGACGTAATCTGCTACTGAGTGCTGTGTTCCAACATCTTGCAGCAAGGTGAAGAAACAACTTTCTTATTACAGAAGTGTAGGATTGTGTGCACATGGGAATGAGGCTATCCTGGCAGTCCAAGTCTGAGCAGAGAACTTGTCATTGTTACGTGTTCTATTAATAAAACAAACAAAGCCATTAATTACCGTGCAGTTCAAAGTGTTTGCTCCAGAGAGGCTCATGACTGGAATAACAGGGTTATTAAAGACAAGAACAAAAGTACATTAACAGACCTGTGGGGAGAAGCTTGCATAGCACATTCCTGCATTATACCCAGCTCTCACTACCAGTAACATTTCTTCATTCTCATGAACACTAAATTAGTCACAATTTTAAAACCAAGAACAAAGCTGTCAAAACTTCAGTTAAAATTTTAGGAAGTTGTGGAAAAATAAGTGATCATGATTTTTATATAGAATGAATTACCTCTTCACACAGTGCACTCATGGTATTATTGACTGTCCAGAGTTATCCTTATATAACATCTATATGTTATATATGTAGATTGTAAATATAATGTTTTTTATAGTATAAGATGCTCTAGATCAGTGGGGTCCGTGAAGCCTTGGGGTCATGACCCTGCTACTGCAAATCACGTGATTGTGTAAATGTATGCAAATTAATTGGGGGTAGTTGACTCTTTGCTAAAGTTGAAAAGGGGTACACAGCCACAAAAAGTTTGTGAACCACTGCATTAGATCTTGAACAACCTTCAAGAAAAAGCAACTTTGTAAGAAATAAAGTCTGGTTCAGAACTTGTTCATAATATGCAATGCTTGACACAAAACAGGTTTAAACATTTTATAAACTAACAAAAACCCTCATCCCTCGCTGTTTTTATTATAGCTTTTCTTTCGTTCTTTGGTTTTATCCCTCTTCTGGGCATTCATTGATTTGTAAAATTTATAAAACTCAATTTAAAAATAATAATCTGGCATTAATTTATGTTTATGCAAAATAATCAACTCAATTTCCTTTCTACGTAGAAAATCTAAGGTTGAATGAATTATCACTTCAATAAATTGTGTTTTGCAAGCCAGTGTACTTTGTTTGAGATGCTGCTGATTTTTATCTTCTTTAAGCATGATTCTTCTTTGTTTATTGTAAGCATTATGGAGTGGAAGCATAGTAATCATTATGGAATATTACTTTAATACATGAACAACATGTAAATGCAGGTTCCCTATACTTGTTTTCACATTCAGTGGGGATAAATATATATATGATTATACACACATTCATAAATTCTTAAAATATTTCATTTGTCATAGTCTGTTGGCTTGACTAACACAAAGAAGAGATTTTGAGGTACTAATTGGCTTTTAAGAAGGTTTTCATACCAAACTTAACGTGCGTGAGTCACTCTGTTCCCTCTGTTTACATCAGAGATTTACTGCCCATTAACTTTGTTTCTCCTGTGTGGCTTTACATTCTCAGAAGATTAGACTCATGTAAATATTGTTCTCTTTCTAGTGAAGAACTACGGAAAGAAGTGCGCCAGCTGAAACGTGAACTATTAGTGGCAAAACAAAAGAAAGAAGAAGAAAATGCTGCAAAATCAAAGGAAAATGAAATGGAAGGTAAGAGCATGTTTATAGTATGTGCTAACTTTACAGTTCCAGTTAACTTAACTATTTCAGTAATGGTTTAGGATTTGAAAGATATGTAGATACATTTAACTATGCAGAGTTACAGATATTTCTGAGAGGAAATTTAGGTATAGCATGAAAAATGTATATTAGTAGTAACAAAAATATATAGGCCTGTAAGTCAAATATTAAATTATTTATTTATTTCCAATTTTTACCCCCCTGTTAAGGCTCAGGCAGCTTACATCCTATAAAAACATATGAAAGCTGATTAAAAAATCCTCATAATACCCCTTCAACCACTTCCCTAACCCTTCCACCCAATCTTGTCCATCCCTATCCCTGCCTGCCAAACGCATGGCCAAACAAAAGGAAGATGTGCAGTCTTGCACTTAGATGGATCTTGAAGAAGAGAAATTCCATAATTGTGGGGCAGCCACCAAGAACGTCCCTCTGCATGTCTTGTGGAAACCTCATGGACAGATGGTACCTGCAAGAGGGTGTTCCCGGCCAACCTCAGAGGCTGCAATGGAACACCAGGGAAGAGGTGATCTTTCATATAATTGGGCCCAAGCCATCTAGGGCTTCATAGGTCAAAACCAGCACCTTAAATTGTGTCTGGAAAGCTATTGGCAGCCAGTACAGATTCTGAAACACTGGTGTAATGTGATCATAGTGGCCCACCCCCCTCAGTTGAGTCCCCAAGCAAAAAAAGGTAAGACCTGCACACATGTGGCTCTGTATAAGTGCTGTGGGGTTTCTGTCCCCGCATGTGCCTATCAATTGATAGACAAAAAAGGCAAAGCCTGCACATTGGGGTTCTGTAAGGCATGGGAATAAGTGCTATGGCGTTTATCCATGTGCATACCCCCAGATTGTGATGTGGGCACCGGAAGCAGAAGCCTCATAGCATTCTTGTGCTTCCCCTTATCAGCTGATTGGTGGCAATGGGGAAGCCTGCTTGGGAGTCCTGGGACTTCCTCCTTTCTTTGCTTATCAGCTGATTGGCGGGGAAGGGGAATCTAGCCTTTGAAATTTACATAGGGTCAACTTCAATGTGAATTGGCTCCATGTAAGTTTTCATGGAATCAACTTCAAAGACAGTTTTTTGAGATTCTTGTTGAGAAACCAGCAGTGGCCCAACTCATTCTTGAGATTGAGATGAAAACCTGGTTTCCCAATGAGATTGGTGAGAAAATTAGACTCAGCTCTAATTTTTATCCACAGACCAATCTAGGGAGGATGCTGAACTCCTAATGCAGCAGCAATTTTTGGAAAATTGTAGACCATTTATTTAACTTGCACAGTAAGTGGAACTCTTTAACACCTTTGAAGCTAATGTCTCAGATCTACAGCATAATGTAGATCTTACACAATGCAATATAGGACAACCTGAAAGATTCCCTAAAACTGTGCAAGCCATTCTCAGGAGCCAACAGAACACCTGTCCATGAGTCATGAGGAAACCCTAGCTATCCCATCCAGTTTCCATCTGGCCATGCTCCTACGCCAGCACTAAAAATAGCAGCTATGCCCTCACTACACAATTAGAAGAATGTTATTCATCACAGTATCTGAACCTACCAATATCTGAATTCTACCATGACTAGTTGTGCTGAGAATATGACACTAAGAGGCAAAAAGCAGTAGCAGTACCTAACTCCTTATGATGCTGAGTTAGACCTTGAGTATCAAAGGAACTCAAAAGCAAGTAGTTTTGCTTCTGTGCATAAGCATCTGTGATTTTGTTAAGTGCGTAAGTGCATGTCTACTTTGCAAACAGGGACATTAAGTATTTTAGCATCCCTGAAATTTGGTTTTGTCAAGTATACCCTGCAATGGCTTGTGACAATGGATGTAAGCAAACTTTATAGTGTCCCGCTTTGGCCCGCGAGCCACCAACATGTTTGTTGTTGCGCTGCCAAATGTTGGCCTATAATTGCTCCCAGGCATGTCAGCAGCGAACCCAGACTGAAATCCCGGAAGCATCCAGGGTCATAGTCCAGGTTACAGTCTGCCCGATTGGGCCAAAGTGGGCCACAGAAGGCTGTCATGCTGTGACCCAGCCTGGTAGGGTCCGTAATAACTGCCCATCATGATGGGGCGGGTGCTGGGGGCAGTGTGGGAGCAGGGCCATCCAGCTACAAATTCGTGCAGGTCCCTCCCCTCTCTGGTGACTCGGCTGCCAGCACTTTTGTTCCCAAGTAATTGAGCAGTATTAATTGAGTCTTTATTTTTGTTTATTCAAGTTGATCATTTTGCTTACTTTGTTTTGGCACAACTAGTGCTATTTGTGAATGCACAATATAGATGAAATGAAGTAACCAAAATACAGAAGTGATTAGCCTGAATAACTGGAATACCAAAACAAAAAAGTGACCAAACTGGAATACCAAATAAGCCAATACAGAATATATCTATTTTGGTTGTGAATATTGTTCAGATATTCAGTGGACTATCAAAAAATTAGAATGTCAAATCCATTATTCATTTCAGCTCTAGTTGAAGCTTTATATGGCAGACAATGGCCAATATGTGGGGAATTGTGAGTAACCAAATGAAAACACTTGCCTACACATCCTAAGTCAATAAAGGTGAACTTGTGAACTGCTAAAACCATGGCCCTGTATGGATGGATATAGTTCCAGAGAAATAGGAATAACTGAGTGGTTATGGTCCAGAGCCTAGAAAATGCAAGGTCAATCCTTGGTCCATACAGTCATCCTTATAGAACCCTCACCCCTAAAGACATCATTTGAACCAGTATCACCCCTCTGTCTTGGGTCATTTGAATCATGAAGTGTCTGGAAAGGAGGAGCTCCCTGTGTGTTCTGGGGAGCTAGACGCATGGAGACTGGGCTCTGTTCTGTGGCCACCATGTAAGCAGAGTGCTCTGAGCCAACTGCCATGGGAGATCTCAGCACCTGATAACACAGCCACCTTTACTACACGCAAAATTGGACTTTATGAGAATAAGCATGATCCATACAGAGAATGTAGTGCTCTGCCTCCTTCCAGTGGTGGTGGTAGGCCACACAAAGGTTAAAGAGTCTTGCCTGTAGTAAAGAGGAACTGGTTAAATCAAATGGCAGAGGCTCATCTTTTACAGTCCAAAGGTACCTGATGAAGCCCATGGTAGAAGAAACCAACCTTTGCCATGATAGCTTTTAAGAAGGATTATATTGCAGATCTCTGACAATCATAATGACTCAGTGCTTCGAAGACATGCCTATACTTTAGAATACCAGTGGTGAATGAAGAACACATTTGTATGGGAGGGGGGGGAAACCAAATGGGAAGGATGATATTTATCTCATTCAACATTAATCCTCTTCTCCAGATGACAGTGTGTTTGAGATTTCTTAAATGACTGGCCCTTGAGTTTACTTCAGTTTCTTTTTACTAAAAAAACACATATACTTCAGTACATTTGTGAATCGACTGATGTTTGGATTTCCTGGGTGCCAGATTTTATAGGCTTCATTAGTGAAGCCTTTGTTCTTTCACAATGTTGCAGGCAAGGTTTATGGATCAGTCCTCTGTCAATTGATAGACAAAAAAGACAAGGCCTTGCACACATGGGGCTCTCAATAAGTTCTATAGGGTTTCTGTCCCCACATGTCACAGATTGTGATGTGCAGAAGCTGCACAGTATTTTTAAAAAGAGCTTAACTATCCTTGTAAATTTCAACCGCTGAATTCCCCCTCACCACCTATTAGCTAAGCAGAGAAAGTTCTAGGGGTCCCATTTCCCCTTTCTACGTATCAGTTGGTAGGGGGAAAGCACAAAAGGGCTGCTGGGCTTTTGTCCCCATCACAATCTGAAGGCATGTCTGGGGACAGAAACCCCATAGCATTTATCCAGAACCCTGTGTACAGGCCTTGCCATGTTTTGCCTATTAACTGATAGACCAAATCAGGGCTCTTAAAACAGCATGAGAAGCATGCCCATCTTTGGGGTATGTGCAATGGTCAGCTGAGTTGCAACAAAAAGGCTGACCCTCCCCAAAGACAAGCAATCAAAGGATCAATAATGCAGATAAACCCATCTTTGTCCTGAGGTCTCACCAGCCACAACAACTTTTCAAGCTATGGTGAGGGAAACGAAAGACAGAAACATGATATGCATGCAAACTTTGCATTTGAAAATAGATCTGCAAACATTTATTCTGATACCCATTTGAGCTTCTGAAAACACTAATGAGAAGTTTCATTTAGTTACGTTGTTTTTCTTGCCAATTCTTCTGTTTGCAAGGTCTCCCTTCATCTTCATTTGCATGTCTGATTTCCTTAACCCAGTCACATGCAAATGAAGTTGTGGAGGAAGCACAAAATCATGCCTGACATTCCCAAAGGATGAAAAATGGGTGCATGAGACTACTTCCAAGATCTCCTTGAACAACACGTATGTTTCCTGCATTTTTAGTGGTTTATTATTACTGTTTAGTGGGCTCAAAGAAATTTAAACCCATACAGTGTGTGAACCAGGAGGGATAAACAAGAGTCTGCATGGAACTTCAAATTCCTAAATTAATTAGAATAAGAAGCCAGTATTGTATTGTCTTTTTATAAATGTCTAGTTTTTCAAAAAGGGGAAACACTTCAGGATCATCTCAGTTCATAAAGCTGGCTATAGAGTACACTGAGCAAAAACTGTAATCTTCCATTCCTGCTCTTAGGTATTGCTGTGATGTCTAATAACTCTTGTGTAAAGGTTTACAGTTAATTAGTTAAGTCACATTTTTTGATCTGGCTTTGTCCGGTGCTTTAATAAATTTTCTTCTAATCCTCTTCGCTAAAGTATATTTCTAAATCCTCGCCAGGTTTCTCTAAGTTTTATTCAAACCAGCAGCAAGCAAAACAGAGCCATATAGAGATGCAAGTTTAGGCAATTTTTTTCTAATCTGTTTTTGAAAGATAAGTTTTCGGATAGTTTCTAGTGTATTATCAAAACAATGCCTCCATTGTGAATATTGCCAAAATTGAGTCTGGGAAGGGCAACCTGAGCTGTGTAAATAAAGAGAGGATTAAAAACCTTGGTTATGCTAGATATCTGTGAGGCATTTTGCAAGTCACACTCAGATATTTAGATGTTTCTACCAGGTATCTTTAGTGAAGGTTTAAAATCAGGAATACTTTATCAGAAAGAAAGAATAAAGATTTATTGTTGCTTGAATTTTTAAAAAGACAAATTATATAAAATCTGAAACTTGCACCTATAACTTCAAAGATAGTTTTATTGAGCTTAAATAGCTAGCTACATTGAGAGAGGGGAAAGTGCCATTAATAGTCTTAATCTTTTCTCGATCATTGCTACTCAGAATAACTTTTGTAACCCTATTTCTATAACAAAAAGAATACAGTAGAACAAATTCTATTTAAGTATATACCATTCCTATTAATTGTTTCAATTTTCTTTTGTGTATGGATATTCAAATAAAATGCATTTACATTTTTATTTTTAAAAGAGGCTTACTGGCACTAATTTTCTTGCATTTCTTTATTGGTTCTCATACTTTTCATGCACTGTATGCTAAGGTGCTATAAACCAGTATAACTTTGGGTGATTTTAGACGTTACAGGCCTCCTTTTACCACAGTCAATTCCCTGTGATGGAGGAGGGCCTGTAATGTCTAAAGGGGTTCCCGCCAGATGTTCACCCCAGTGAACCACCGGCGGGAATTCAGACAACCACCATTCCGGAGAGGAGACCGGCCTCCCCTCCGGAATGGTGGTTAGCTGGACCACGGTCCAGAAACGGCGGAGAGTAACGTCTGTTTCCTCTGCCAAATCCGGAGTGTGGTCCCGGCCACGATCCGGGATCGTGTTCAGCAGCCGGAATGGCTGCTGCGCCCGCCTGTCTCCAGGAGGGCGGGGGAGAGTGGGGG
>QEPC01005272.1:862948-873193 GCA_003113815.1 Sphenodon punctatus
CAACACCAGCCACCTGACAAGTGACATGACCCTGGGAGATCTAGCAGATTGGGAATTAATGACAGACACCACTGCCTGGTTATCAGTCCAGAACCGGACGTCTGCATCCCTGAATTCATTGCCCGAAAGTGCAACGGCCACCAAAATGGGAAAGACCTCCAGGAAAGTGATATCCTTTAGAATACCCAACTCCCCCCAAATGGTAGGCCAACGTTGGGCACACCAGCAACCCCTGAAGAATACCCCTAAACCAATCCCACCAGCAGCATCTGATACTACCTGTAGGTCGGCCTCAAGGAGGTGCACATCCCTCCAAAGCGACACTCCGTTAAACTGTTCCAGGAAAACCTGCCAAACCTTCAAATCCTCCTGCATCCCCTTGTTGATCCTGATATGATGATGTAGTGAATGAGCACTGGCTGTGGCTCTGGCCAACCGAGCGCTGAAAGCCCTACCTGGCGCAACAACCTTGCATGTGAAATTAAGGTGGCCTAACAACTTCTGAAGATCCCTGAGGGTGACATTTTCCTTGATCGTGAATTCCCCGAACATCTGGTGAAGCCTCATCAGCTTGTGCCCTGGGAGGCTAGAGGTACAGGCAATGGTTTCAATTTCAATGCCCAGGAACGTCAATTTTGTAGTTGGCCCCTCAGTTTTTTCCACTGCCAGTGGCACCCCAAAGGCGAGCAAAGGTCGCCATCAAATGTGCGCACTCGCCTGTGTCCCCCCCTCCCCGCAAACAAAAAGTCATCCAAATATTTAGATACCAGTGGGAGTCCTGTCCTGACCTTGATTGCCCATTCCAGTAGAGAACTGAACCTTTCGAACGCCGCACAAGAGACGGAACAACCCATGGGCAAGGCTTTATCGTAGAAATATTGACCCTGAAATGTGGAACTCAGCAAATCAAAATCGTTTGGGGACACCGGGAACAAATGGAAAGCCGACTTGATGTCACATTTGCCCAACAGTGCCCCACGGCCACACGCCCTGACCATGCGTACTGTGGAGTCGAAGGATGTGTACTGCACCGAGCAAAGCTCGGGGGCAATAGCATAATTCACTGACCCGCCCCTGGGATATGAGAGGTGTTGGATCAGCCTGTACTCACCAGGAACCTTCTTGGGTACTATACCCAATGGCGAGCAGCACATCACCAGGAAAGGAGGGATTCAAAGGGACCTGCTACCCTACCCACTGAAATTTCCTTTTGAATTTTTTCCCAAACTATCCCCTCCATACTCTTGAAGAACATTAAATTCCTGGCCCATTGATCCACCCTAACCCCCATGCATGGAATGTGAAAATCCCATGAAAACCCCTCCAAAGAGGTAAGCTGCATCCTCCCGGTTAGGGTAGCACCTTAGGAGGGAGGCCAGAGGGGGCAGCTTAATTGAACTGATGGCCAGGCGAGTGTCCCGTAACCCCATCTCCTTGCCTGGGGGGGACACTGCTTATCCTGTCTGAAGGGACCTTGGGGTCCCCTAGACCTACTAGTGTCAAACCTCCCCCTGGGACAGGAAAAGGAAGCATGCCCGCCCCCACAGTGAGTGCAGGCAGGGAGAAATCTACAGCGCGACCTCAAGCAGTCACCTCTGTTAAATGCGAAGCAGACGGGCTTCCCCTGGGTCTGCTTTTGAAGCCCTGGCAGAAGAATCTCGCTGGCTGTGCGGACCCCCACCACTGGCCTATGTGGGGCCATAATTTTGGAGTGGGAATTGTACTCCACTAGATCCCAGCGTGCATGAGGATTGGATACTGCCATGCACTGAAACCACTCATCGTACTCCAGCCATGTCGTCCCCCCAAAATCCAGATAGGCTTTCTGGATTGTGGCCGCATACTGGGACAGCTGCCAGGCCCATGCTGGGAACCTGTACGACACCACCCTGATATATATAAGCCAAGCCCCCAACCAATTATCCCATGTTTTGGGAACATGTGGTCTCCTCAGTTTTTGCTTATCTCCTTTATCCCCGCTTATGTCCTCATCATTAGGTACTTCACCATATATTAACATAAAAATGTCAATAAACTCAACCCTCCAAATCCTTTCCTTCATTGCCTGCTTTAAATGCGCCCCCGGGAGAGAAAATGGGGCAGCAAAACTGAGTGCAAATGGGTTAATACCCTGGGTGCCCCCCACCATTGGAACCTCAGCCTGTACTGCTCCCACGTCCCACACTGGCAGAGCTGCGTCAGGATCAATAGCCAATGTTGCCATCCTCTCCCAGTACCAAAGGGAACCCTTATCCCCAGCCCCAGTGGGTGTAGATATCCCGCATTCCGTGCTGGGGGTACAACAGCCTATGTGGCTATCGTGTCCCCAACTCCATTACCTTGTCCCACCGCAGCTGACCCATCATAACCAACTGCCAGTTTGAGTAGCGTTGCTGGAAGCTCCACTGCACTACTCGCTGCTGCATCCATCTGTGGTAACCCTGGATCACTGGCTGCCGATGTTCCTTGCATCCCCGGCGCAGGGCCGCCGGTGCCCACAGTGGAGTGCATAACCGGCCCCGCCCCCACCACTCTTGAGCACTTAGCGTCTGGGAGCTGAACACTGTCAGCAGCCCCCCTGTCTGCCTGTGCAGCCTGCACACTGCACAGGGCAATGGCCAACATGGATGAGAAGTCATTCATGGAAAAGCAGGCCTCATCATCCACCCCACTCCGCAGTACTGCGGCCAACGGGCTTGGGGCAGCATCCGTCATTGGCACCCTGGCCCCGAGATTCTAACAGGCAAAGATAAAGAAAATCACTTGATCAAGTTTTATCAGCAGCTATATAACACTTGCTTTCCCACAAAATAAAATATTAAAAATTTCCTTTCTTTAGCAAAGCTCCCACATTTAACTGCACAACAAAGCCAATTCCTAAATCAACCAGTGGAGTGGGAAGAAGTGGTAGAAGCCATCAAAATATTACAAGCTAACAAAACAGCTGGCCCCGACAGTTATCCAATCGAGTTCTCTAAAACATTCTCTGAAACAATATCCCCTATTTTAACAAGGGTATTTAACTCATTTTTGACACAACAAGAAATATCCAGATCATTCTAAGAGGCAAATATCGTCTTATGCCCCAAACCAGAAAAAAATCTGGAACTATGTAGTGGATATTGACCTATATCCCTGATAATTACAGTTGTCAAGCTTTTCACAAAGAGAAAACCATTAATGGTAGTCTTACCAATGTTTACATCCCTAGATCAGTCAGGATTTATGCCATGTAGATTAGGGATAGACAATGTTCGCAAGATCATAAATGTTACGTTCCATATAAAGAAATCTAGCATGCCATCAGCAATCATATCACTTGATGCTGAGAAGGTCTTTGACGTGGTTGAACATGAATTTATTTCTAAAACAATGTCTAAGATGGCTATATGGGGGGGAGACGACGCTTCTTGGATTGGGTCTGTCTTATATATAAACAATCCATAGCCAGCTGATTGGTAGATGGAGGACTATCGCAACCTATCAAACTAACTCGGGGAACCCGCCAGGGAGGCCCACTATCCCATCTTCTCTTCAACATAGCAATTGAACCGCTTGCTATGATTATAAAAGATAATCAACAAATAAAAGGAATTCAAATTGGCCTAAAAGAACACAAATTGGCCATGTATGCAGATTACATGGTCCTTTTTCTGTCTACACTTCCTACATCAGTCCCAGATTTGCTTGAGGTTTTAACAACATTTTGTTCAGTATCCGGCTACAAAATTAAAATCACAAAATCGCAAATGCTCCTGTTTTATGAACACAAGCTGTCTAAAATAGAACTGGAAAATTCAAACAGTCTTAGATATTTTAGTATTAACATAACTAAAAACCTAAAAGATCTTTACAAGGCAAACTTTCTGCCATTACTTGAGGAACTAAAACAGAAAGAAACCTCTTGGCAAAAGTTACAAACATCATGGTTGGGAAGAACCAACCTCATAAACATGATGGTTCTACCAAAATTGATGTACACCTCATTTGCCTTACTGATTGAACTTCTCCGATACCATTTTATAGCAATAAACAAAATAATATTCAGAATAATTTGGAAGAAGCAAAAACCTAGAGTGAGACGTGCAATAATGTGTACACAGAAAGATAAAGGTGGTATAAATCTCCCGGACCCAAAGTTATATCACTGGCCATCTACCCTTAAAGGCATAAAAATATGGTATAAAAAAAGACACTCCTGATTGGCTGGGGATGGGAAAAAATCACAAATTTAAAATTTTAAACACTTTCTGACCGATAATTTCTCTCTGTCTCTCCTGCACAATTCTGGACACCCTTTTGCACTAATGGCATTAAAAACTTGGATGGCATGCCTCCACAAGACCAAAGTTATAAAGGATAAATCTCCATGTACCCCAATCTTTGGTACCTTAGCCAAAAGGGCTGGGATTGCAGAGAAAACCAAAAAGCTATGGGAAGAAAAAGGTATTAACCTGACAACTCATTTATATGTATATGGCCAAATGTTAATTGAAGACACTCTAAAACAAAAATTAGGTAAAGATCCATATTTTTTAGTTTATACACAATTAGGTAGAATTTTCAATAACAAAAGGGAAAGGAAGAATTTTGCAAGGGAACCTGTGGGAATCGAAAAGGTTTTGTATGGAGACACCTCCCAGGCACACATCATTTCACGATTATACAAAGAAATACAAGAAATATATTATTTACCTGATGCAGGATACGTATTGGCCTGGGCGGATGACCTGTGAACAATAATCAATTAGAAAATTATGCAGCAAATTTGGGAGACTATGCAGAAAGCTTCAAAATCTCTTTCTGTTAAAGAACCACAGATTAAAACCACATATAGAATGTTGTGGGGGTGGGGGATGCCTTTTAAGCTATGTAAGATGAACAAGGGTTATCCTNCTGGGTGCCCCCCACCATTGGAACCTCAGCCTGTACTGCTCCCACGTCCCACACTGGCAGAGCTGCGTCAGGATCAATAGCCAATGTTGCCATCCTTTCCCAGTACCAAAGGGAACCCTTATCCCCAGCCCCAGTGGGTGTAGATACCCCGCATTCCGTGCTGGGGGTACAACAGCCTATGTGGCTATCGTGTCCCCAACTCCATTAACTTGTCCCACCGCAGCTGACCCATCATAACCAACTGCCAGTTTGAGTAGCGTTGCTGGAAGCTCCACTGCACTACTCGCTGCTGCATCCATCTGTGGTAACCCTGGATCACTGGCTGCCGATGTTCCTTGCATCCCCGGCGCAGGGCCGCCGGTGCCCACAGTGGAGTGCATAACCGGCCCCGCCCCCACCACTCTTGAGCACTTAGCGTCTGGGAGCTGAACACTGTCAGCAGCCCCCCTGTCTGCCTGTGCAGCCTGCACACTGCGCAGGGCAATGGCCAACATGGATGAGAAGTCATTCATGGAAAAGCGGGCCTCATCATCCACCCCCCTCCCCACCCCCACTCCGCAGTACTGCGGCCAACGGGCTTGGGGCAGCATCCGTCATTGGCACCCTGGCCCCGAGATTCTAACAGGCAAAGATAAAGAAAATCACTTGATCAAGTTTTATCAGCAGCTATATAACACTTGCTTTCCCACAAAATAAAATATTAAAAATTTCCTTTCTTTAGCAAAGCTCCCACATTTAACTGCACAACAAAGCCAATTCCTAAATCAACCAGTGGAGTGGGAAGAAGTGGTAGAAGCCATCAAAATATTACAAGCTAACAAAACAGCTGGCCCCGACAGTTATCCAATCGAGTTCTCTAAAACATTCTCTGAAACAATATCCCCTATTTTAACAAGGGTATTTAACTCATTTTTGACACAACAAGAAATATCCAGATCATTCTAAGAGGCAAATATCGTCTTATGCCCCAAACCAGAAAAAAATCTGGAACTATGTAGTGGATATTGACCTATATCCCTGATAATTACAGTTGTCAAGCTTTTCACAAAGAGAAAACCATTACAGATTAATGGTAGTCTTACCAATGTTTACATCCCTAGATCAGTCAGGATTTATGCCATGTAGATTAGGGATAGACAATGTTCGCAAGATCATAAATGTTACGTTCCATATAAAGAAATCTAGCATGCCATCAGCAATCATATCACTTGATGCTGAGAAGGTCTTTGACGTGGTTGAACATGAATTTATTTCCAAAACAATGTCTAAGATGGCTATATGGGGGGGAGACGACGCTTCTTGGATTGGGTCTGTCTTATATATAAACAATCCATAGCCAGCTGATTGGTAGATGGAGGACTATCGCAACCTATCAAACTAACTCGGGGAACCCGCCAGGGAGGCCCACTATCCCATCTTCTCTTCAACATAGCAATTGAACCGCTTGCTATGATTATAAAAGATAATCAACAAATAAAAGGAATTCAAATTGGCCTAAAAGAACACAAATTGGCCATGTATGCAGATTACATGGTCCTTTTTCTGTCTACACTTCCTACATCAGTCCCAGATTTGCTTGAGGTTTTAACAACATTTTGTTCAGTATCCGGCTACAAAATTAAAATCACAAAATCGCAAATGCTCCTGTTTTATGAACACAAGCTGTCTAAAATAGAACTGGAAAATTCAAACAGTCTTAGATATTTAAGTATTAACATAACTAAAAACCTAAAAGATCTTTACAAGGCAAACTTTCTGCCATTACTTGAGGAACTAAAACAGAAAGAAACCTCTTGGCAAAAGTTACAAACATCATGGTTGGGAAGAACCAACCTCATAAACATGATGGTTCTACCAAAATTGATGTACACCTCATTTGCCTTACTGATTGAACTTCTACGATACCATTTTATAGCAATAAACAAAATAATATTCAGAATAATTTGGAAGAAGCAAAAACCTAGAATGAGACGTGCAATAATGTGTACACAGAAAGATAAAGGTGGTATAAATCTCCCGGACCCAAAGTTATATCACTGGCCATCTACCCTTAAAGGCATAAAAATATGGTATAAAAAAAGACACTCCTGATTGGCTGGGGATGGGAAAAAATCACAAATTTAAAATTTTAAACACTTTCTGACCGATAATTTCTCTCTGTCTCTCCTGCACAATTCTGGACACCCTTTTGCACTAATGGCATTAAAAACTTGGATGGCATGCCTCCACAAGACCAAAGTTATAAAGGATAAATCTCCATGTACCCCAATCTTTGGTACCTTAGCCAAAAGGGTTGGGATTGCAGAGAAAACCAAAAAGCTATGGGAAGAAAAAGGTATTAACCTGACAACTCATTTATATGTATATGGCCAAATGTTAATTGAAGACACTCTAAAACAAAAATTAGGTAAAGATCCATATTTTTTAGTTTATACACAATTAGGTAGAATTTTCAATAACAAAAGGGAAAGGAAGAATTTTGCAAGGGAACCTGTGGAAATCGAAAAGGTTTTGTATGGAGACACCTCCCAGGCACACATCATTTCACGATTATACAAAGAAATACAAGAAATATATTATTTACCTGATGCAGGATACGTATTGGCCTGGGCGGATGACCTGTGAACAATAATCAATTAGAAAATTATGCAGCAAATTTGGGAGACTATGCAGAAAGCTTCAAAATCTCTTTCTGTTAAAGAACCACAGATTAAAACCACATATAGAATGTTGTGGGGGTGGGATGCCTTTTAAGCTATGTAAGATGAACAAGGGTTATCCTAATACATGTTGGCATGGGTGTCAAGACAATGCACTGCTGGTAGTCATGCTCATATATAAATGCATTTTGGAAAAAAATATGGCCTTATTTTAATGAAATAGCAGCTAAGGAGAAACTCCTTAGCAGCTATTTCATTAAAATAAGGCCATATTTTTTTCCAAAATGCATTTATATATGAGCATGACTACCAGCAGTGCATTGTCTTGACACCCATGCCAACATGTATTAGGATAACCCATTTCAACCGACATTTGCGCTACTGGGAATTTCCCCAGACCTGCCCATTATAGAAGAAAGAAAAAATGCCCGTCAACAATTAAGACTTGCTGCGCTTTACACTATTTTATGGAACTGGAAATCTGAGAGAGACTTTTCAACAGCCATATGGATCCAAAGAATGGTTCACTATAACAATGGAGAGAATACAGGCTGAAATTCAAGGGGACCTTGAAGGCTTCTACATGGTCTGAAAGAAAATTTGGGACATTATACAGAAATTCATAGACACTCAAGACCAGAATTTAATGATTTGTTTATCACAAATATAAAGAATAAACAAACTGTAAATCCATTGTGGATTCTCACCCAACCAAAGATCAGAACTGAGAGTGAGAGAGAAGCAGGTGGGTAGGCATACAGCTAGTTTGTTTTTATATCATTTTTCTTCGTTTAACTTTTTATGTACTTTCCTGTTTTGTTAAAATGTAGTTACAGACTTTATGATATCCTATATAGTATGGGAAGAAAGACAAGAAATAACTCAGTACAGTGTTCTGCAACACAATTTATATATTGACCACTGCTGTAATGGGCATTGTCCCAAATGGTCTACCTATTTTTGGAATTGTGCTGTTTCTAAGCTTCAGTAAAGGATAGTATTCTTAGATGACACAAAGTTATTCAAGGGTAGTTTAAACCCAAGCGCACTGTGAAGAATTGTAGGAGGATCTTGCAAGATGTAGTGACTGGGCATCCAAATGGCAGTTGAAATTTAATGTGGACAGGTGCAAAGGGATGCACATAGGAAAAAATAACCCAAACTATATTTATTTATTTTTATTTATTTGTATTTATTGGCCGCCCCCTCATGCCTACGGCATCCCGGGGCGGCTCACAGCAATGCTGGGTTCTAAATTAGGAGTTAGCACTCAGAAAAGAGACCTTGCATTGATTGTGGACAATATGTTGAAATCCTCAGCTCAGTGTGTGGCAGCGGTCAGAAAAACAAAAAGAACATTGGGAATCATTCAGAAAGGAGTTGAGAATAAAACTGAAAATATCATGCTGCTTCTATATAGATCTATGGTACGACCACACCTGGAGTGTTGAGTGTAGTTCTGGTCGCACCATCTCAAAAAGACGTAGTAGAACTAGAAAATGTACAGAGAAGGGCAGCACAAATGATCAAGGGTTATTAAAGGTAGTTAAAATGCGAGCAGACTGTAAAGAACTGCAAGAGGATCTTGTGAGATTAGGTGTGGGCATCTAAATGACAGATGAAATTTAATGGAACTGGATAAGTTCTTGGAGAAGAGGCCCATTTATGCCGTACAAAATACAGCCCGAGGGCCACATGCGCTCCGACCTTCCCCTGGCCGCAAAGACCTTTCCTGCGGCCTGCCATGCCGCCTCCTACTGCCGGGCTTGTCTCGCCAGAGGTAAGTGAGGGGTAAGGATCGTGAATTTGCCTCAGCACACCCTGTCCTTTACGTTGGGGGAGGGGACAGAGTGCCAGCTTTGCTATGTGACTTGGGGTACTGGCTTCTGTCTGCCCCTGCCTGTGCACTGCACCGTGTGATCCTGGTTTGCCCCTGCATGCACACCCTGTCATCTAGGTTTGTGTGTGTCAGCTTTGCTTTACCATGTGACTTGGGGCAGTTAAATTAAGTCAAGCTCACAACTTCTTTGGAGCACAGGGCTTGTTTGTTAAATAAACTTAAGTAGAAATTGAATTGCATTTTATTATTACTGAACATTTATTTGTACAACCTTGGAGTAGCCCTGATGCTCCTTTCCAGTGTAATCTGATGTGTTGATTCTTTGTATTCAGGTTTGAAATTGGACCAAATTAACATTTGCTTTTAACATTCACACAAGCTATGCAACTTGGGGGTGGGGTCATGCAAATTGAGGTGGGGCCACAAGTGGCCCAGGGTTTGGTCCAAACCAGTTTTTCCAGCCTTCGGCACAAATCAAATTGAGCTCTTCCAATTTACAGCTGTTAGCCAAGTAGATTATGTATGTTAGTTAGTTAGTTTATTGAGGGATTGGCTTTCGCCATAGCCCCAATCATACAAAAAGTAAAACAAAGCAATAATAAAATGAGTAACATAACTCAAACAATGATCCAACCAATGATACAGCAACATAGCCCAAAACATCATAATGGGTTAGCAGATTATTTAAAATAAACTTGAATACTGACAATAACAATAACGAATGCCATATGGCGCAAGCCAAAGCGCACTTAAGGACTGCTAGGCCCATATTGCGGAAGGATGAATAGGTAATAAATCATGCCAACATATGCATAAAGAACTAAATATAAAATAGAACATTTCTATAAT
>QEPC01005272.1:908637-923105 GCA_003113815.1 Sphenodon punctatus
ATTTACTAATATTCCTTTGTCATTTACTCCTTTTGTACAGCACCAAACACATGAAGCCATCAATCCTGACTGGTGAAAGTGATGCTTTAAATACTTTAAGTGTCCCTCTATTCTGTTCACTATAAGGTTTCATTGCCTGTTTCTTTCGAGAGCCAAACTATTTTTACGTACTTTTAAATATGAAAGTTGTATCCTGGAAAAAGGTTTTCAATTGGTAAGAATGCTGTTTCTGGTAATTAATCTCTGAAAAAAAGGTAAAAATAAAAGTATGATACAAATCATACTGTGCTGTGCAATAAGCAATATAGACTAGTTACTGGGCTGTACAATATAACTAGCCTATAAAATGGTGTGACCTTTACCTTTTTAAAAAAAAATTAAAATCCTTACCCTTCCCCAACCTCTACACTGCCGCAAATACGAAATACTGCAAATCTTTCTAGACCAAGCCTCTCTCTAGACTCCAGAGTTTTAGCGCTTTAAAACTGAGCCACTGACTATTTGACTACATTTTTCTTACTGTGTGTTACAGGGTAGAAATCTAATATTTTAAATTAGGAGCTCCTTAAGCATCACCTAACAAAGCCCCAAATGCTGCACAATGGTAGTGATGCCCTGGTGCCCCTCTAAATCTCAACTCAACCTGGCTCTACATGGGGCTACCCCTGGTGACGGTCCGGAGACTGCAGCTAGTGCAGAATGCGGCGGCCCACCTCCTTGCAGAGACGGGTCGTCACAAGCACATTACACCAGTGCTCCGCGGTCTGCACTAGTTGCCTATAGTCTTCGGGGCCCGATTTGAGGTGTTGGTACGTTCCTATAAAGCCCTATACAGTCTAGGCCCCACCTATCTCCTTGATCACCTCACTCTGTGTCCTGGATCGGCCCCTGTGGTCTGTTGGGTGCGCCCGTCTTAAGATCCCCCAGGTGTCCAGGAGGCCACGATGGAGAGGGCGTTCTTGGTGGTGGCACTTAGGCTGTGGAACTCCCTTCCGGCGGAGGCCCAGGTGACCCTGGACCTTGCCTCATTTTGATGCCAGTGCATCAAAATTCCGCCAGGCTTTCAGTGAGGGAGTTTGGTAGGGTGGGTTGGGTGTGGGGAAGGCCCTTTTTTATTTGATTTGTTTTATGATTTTATTCGTGATTTATGGTTTTAATTATATTTTAAATGATGGTTTGTAAGCCACCTTGGACTGAATTGCAGGAGAGGTGGGATAGAAATTTTGTAAAATAAAATAAATAAACTCCGTATATAAAGGCAGAGACAAGAAAACAGTTCTCCCAATGTCTGCCCCACATACAGCACTGTACAGTTCATGAGATGTATTTAATGAGGGGAAAGTAACTGCACCTTGTGATGAAACCTCACACTAATTTTATTGCGCTTGTTTAGCAAAAATGTATTGGTTTTGCTGTGTATTTATGCAGCAGAAGAAGAAGAAGAAGCTACTCCAAACAACGTTGTTGCAGAATACCTACAAGAAAAGAAAAAATATGAAGAGTTGAGGAAGCAGCAGCCAAAGAAAGGGGCTTCTCGAGAAGAACAGGTAATTGTTTAAAACAGTGGTGGTAACCTCTGGCCAGTGGGACAAACCCATGACTTTTTTTTTATTTGTCCCCTTTCCAATTCCTGAATCTGGCCCATGGATCCAGTTCTTACCTTCAGGAACTGAAAGAATGAGCTATGGGGAAGAGAAGAGAAATGAGAGCATAAACTCAAGGATAGGCAATGGATACATTGTATAAATCCATGACCGGGACCCTTCACTTCTTCCCCCAACCTGAGCACACTCCATAAGTGTCCCCACTCCCAAATCCTATGCTGCCCACTGATTTTCAATGTGACCATCTGCTGACAGGAAGGTGAAGGTTTCCCACCCTTAATTTAAAATGACAAAACTGACATGCTTAGAAAAGCTTATACCATGGAAAGATCAGAAAAAGTTTATCATCTCTTAAATTGTATTAAAAAAAAACTTTGATTCTATTTGCTATATGAAAGAAAACGGTTGGTTTACACCAGGGATGGGGAACCTCAGGCCTGGGGTCCAAATGTGTTCCATGGCAAGTTTTTATGTGACTACTTTCCAGTTCTTGGATCTGGTTCCTGGATGTACTTCCTACCTCCACTCCAGCCACTGAAAAGCTGAGCTCAGGGCAAGGGAGCAAAGCTGAGGGCATGCACACTAGGATAGGAGATGGATCCATGGCACAAATCCATGATCTAGGCCCTCGTTTTTTGAATACACCCCTTAAGCATCCCTCTCCCCAACTTGTCTGAGGCCCTGGGAGACTGTACTAATTTTCAAAGTGAACAATGGGACAGAAAATGTTCCCCACCCCTGGCTTACACTAAAAATAAAAGGTTGGTTTTGTGTTTCCTGATGAAGGTTATTCTAGCAGAGGCGCTAGGACATTAGTAGAGTTTCCATTTGGGGCTTGTTCACATGAGATGCTGGTGATGGATAGTCATCACTAAATGATGACTAACCATGGGCCTGTCCCAAGTGGTAGTGGGCCCGACATGTGATAGGGGGCATACTCTGGACCTGATTTTTTGCACCAACCTTGAGGCAGGGCGTCTGATAGTTGGGGGTGTTGAGTACATCCTTGTCATGGTCAGATCACCTCCTCCTGTGAGCTCCCATCCTGGTGCACCATTCTCCCCAATGGGGTGAGTGTCCGCCCCCCGGAACCTAGTGGGATCCTGAATGCCCTGGGGAAGATAACCATAGACCTCAATGGCCGCTCCATCGATGACCTCATGACCTTTTGGAATGGCCGTAGGGCTGAGGCCATCGATTGGGTGGATCCCAGGCGTCCACTCCTAGCCTTTTGACACCGTAGATCCCTGTGGTTCATGGAGGACCTGGGGCAGTTGAAGCATGAGGGAAAGTGATGGCACCGTACTTGCGATGAAGACGACTGATTGCGGCATAGATCGTTTTTAAAAGTCTATGCCGTATCTGCACGGATTGCCTTAAAGAGGTGGTGGCCCAACCTCTGCTCAAGAAGCCATTGCTTGATGTTGCCATACTAGGAAACTATCGGCCTGTCTCTAACCTTCCCTTTTTAGGGAAGGTTATTGAATGGGTGGTGGCCCCAGAGCTCAAGGCATATCTGGACCGTATCATTTTTCTGGATCCCTCACAGTCTGACTTCCATCTGGGTTATGGCACTGAGACTGCGCTCGTGGCATTGGTCAACAACCTGCGAGTAGATAGATAAGGGAACATAAGAAGTGCCATACCGAGTCAGACCAATGGTCCATCAAGTCCAGCATCCTGTCCTACAACAGTGGCCAATCTCGATCTCATGGGAGAAGAACCAACTGTCACAGTGGGCAATCGATTTCCCATTGTTCGCTCCCAGCTCCCGACAGTAGGAAGTTCATCCCATAAGCTACTTGGTTAATAGCCTTTAATGGACCTACTCTCCAAGAACTTATCCAGTCCTTTTTAAAACCCAGCTTTACTACTGGTCTTGACAATGTCCTCTGGCAACAAATTCCATAAGTTAATTATGTGTTGAGTGAAAAAGTACTTCCTTTTATTTGTTTTAAATCTGCCGGCAGCTAGTTTCATGCAGTGTCCCCTAGTTCTAGTACTATTTGAGAGGGTAAATAACCCTTCCCTATCTACTCGTTCCACATCACTCAAGATTTTATAAACCTCTATCATGTCCCCTCTGTCTTCTCTTCTCTAAACTGAAGAGAGTCAGCTTGTCAAGCCTCGCTTTGTACGGAAGCCGTTCCATACCCTTTATCATTCTCGTTGCCCTTCTCTGTGCCTTTTCGAGTTCAACTATGTCTTTTTTGAGATGGGGTGACCAGAACTGCACACAGTATTCCAGGTGTGGTCTCACCATTGATTTGTATAGAGGCATTATGACATCCTCAGTTTTATTCTCTATCCCTTTGCAAATAACTCCTAACATTCGGTTTGCTTTTTTGACTGCTGCTGCGCACTGGTCTGAGGATTTCAATGTATTATCCACGATCACTCCCAGACCCTTTTCCTGAGTGGTAACTCCCAGCTTAGTACCCAGCATTGTGTACTCATAGTTTGGGTTATTTTTCCCTATGTGCATCACTTTGCACTTGTCCACATTAAATGTCATCTGCCATTTAGATGCCCAGGCACCCAGTCTCGTAAGATCCTGTTGCAGTTCTCCACAGTCTGCTTGTGTTTTAACTACCTTGAATAACTTGGTGTCATCTGCAGATTTGATCACCTCACTCTTAACACCTATTGATGAACACTTTAAACAGCACTGGTTCCAATACAGATCCCTGGGGCACACCACTTTGTACATCTCTCCATTGTGAAAACTGACCGTTCAGTCCTACTCTTTGCTTCCTATCCTTTAACCAGTTACCAATCCATAGTAAGATACTACCTCCTATCCCATGACTTTTTAATTTTCTCAAGAGTCTTTTATGTGGGACCTTATCAAATACTTTCTGAAAATCCAGGTACACTATATCTACCAGGTCTCCCTTGTCCACATGCTTATTTACACCCTCAAAGAATTCCAACAGATTAGTGAGGCATGACTTACCTTTGCTGAATCCATGTTGACTCTTCCCCATTAAGCCATGTTTATCAACATGCCCAGCAATTCTGTTCTTAATGATAGTTTCCACCAGGGAAATTCAACCTTGTTGATTCTGCTCAATCTTTCGGCACCTTTTGATACAGTGGATCATGAAGTGTTGGTGACTCACTTGCATGACCTTGCTGGGGTGGACAGTACCATTTTCCAGTGGTTCTATTCCTTCCTAGTCGAGTGGTCAGTGGGTGCTGCTGGGGGACTAGCAGGCCTCCCAGAGGTCTCCCATGTGGAGTCCCACAGGGTTCTATTCTGTCCCCTCTTATTCAATGTCTGTATGCAGCCGCTGGGGGAAATTGTTCACAGGTTGGAGGATCAGTGTCATTAACGTACTGATGACACCCAGTTATACTTCTCCTTCTCATGAGACCCAGGCCCTGCTGTATCGGTGACATCCCGGTGTTTGGTGGCAGTGGAGAATTGGATGAGGTCTTGACGACTGAAGCTTAATCCTGACAAGACAGAGGTGATGCTGGTTGGCAGGGTCGGTGATCAGGGTGCGGGGGGTGGCCGTCATTGACAGGGTCTCTCCCTCGCTGGCCCCTCAAGTGTGGATCTGAGGGTGTTCCTGGATCCGCAGCTGTGCCTGGATTTCCAGGTGTCAGCTGTGGCCAGGAGGGCCTTTTGCCATTTACATCTGATGCAAACTCTCATCCATGCATTTGTCACCTCGAGGTTGGACTACTGCAATGCACTCTACGTAGGGCTGCCCATGGTGATGGTCTGGAGGCAGCAGCTAGCGCAGAATGCGGCAGCCCACCTGCTTACAAGGATGGGCTGTCAAGAGCATATTACATCAGTGCTCTGAGCTCTGCACTGGCTGCCTATAGTCTTCTGAGCCTGATTCAAAGTGCTGGTTTTGACCTATAAAGCCCTGAACAGTCTGGGCCCTACCTACTTGAGGGATTGCCTCACTTCCTGTGTCCTGGGGTGGCTCCTGTGGTCATTGGGGGATGGCCTTTTGGAGGTCCAGTGATATCATCGGATGGCCTCAGACAGGAGGGCGTTCTCAGTAGCTGCTCCTGTGCTGTGG
Source organism: Sphenodon punctatus (assembly GCA_003113815.1). NCBI lineage: Eukaryota > Metazoa > Chordata > Lepidosauria > Sphenodontia > Sphenodontidae > Sphenodon > Sphenodon punctatus. Next base: position 914,282 of record QEPC01005272.1, read on the forward strand.
AACTCGCTCCCGGTGGGTGTCTGCCTCTGCCCAGATTTCCTCAGTTTCCGGAGATAGTGTAGGGCTTGACTCTTCTGCCAGGCGTTTGATGGAGGGGATGAATATGAGGGTAGGGGAGAGAAATGGGTGTTGTTTTGAGTTTATATCAGATATGGGGCTAGGGTGATTTTTGTTTATTGTTTTGAATGGTTTAAATGTATTTTATTGTTATTGTATCATTTGAATTTATATTGTTTTATGTATGCCGCCTCGAACTGCTTGAGGCAGGAGGGGCAGGGTAGAAATGGATGGATAAAGAAAGAAAGAAAGAAAGAAAGAAAGAAAGACAGTCAGTGTGGGATTTCCTACCATTAACTCTTTACTGTTCACACAAGGCCCTGTTCCACTGAGATGGTGTGAACATGCTTACTTCCTTTTGACATCACCACTCTGGGAGTGACAAAACTCTCTCATGGTTAGTAACGTTTCTGGGAGGAGGGGAAGAAAGGGAGAATCAGGGTTTGTGGAACATTGATGCATTATGGGACTGAAGGATTCCATTTTGGAGGACTGACAGAAACCCACAAGTGTTTGCATAAGACAAATGCATGTCATAGAATCAGAGAATCTTAAAGTTGGAAGGGATCTCGGAGAAGATCAGGTCCAGCCCCCTGTTCAATGCAGGAAATCCACACTTACATCACAGCCTCCCTGACAAATGGCCATCCAGCCTCTGTTTGAAAACCTCCAGCAAAAGGAGAGCCCACCACTGCCCTAGGCAATCTGACTCTGTTTCACTATCGAACAGCTCTTGCCATTAGGAAGTTCTTCCTAATGTTTAGCTGAAATTCGCTTTCTTGTAATTTGAGCCAATTGGTTCTAGTCCTGCCCTCAGGAGCAACAGAGAACAAGTCTGTTCCATCTTCTGTGTGTGACAGTGATTCAGATATTTTTGAGATGGCTAAACATGGATAAATTATCATGTAGTGGTGGCAATCCCTAAGACAAGCAGGTATGCCCAGCATCTTGTATGAATGCTTTACAGACAACCTAGGATGTCTGAACTGTATGTCATGACTAACTCCATCACCAGCATGTATGAACAAGCCCTCAGAAATCTTCCCACTCTTACAGCCAGAACATCCAAGGATTGTATTATTAAAAGTGCCATGGTATGGGTTGTATTGGGCTTGTCTTTTTGAAAGTGCTGTGGTATGGACTAGGCACATGGAGGCATCATTGATTGTCCGCTCAGTTAGTCTCATTGCACACACCATTTCTACTTCAACAGATGAGGTCTGGTTCACATTTAAACTCCAAAGGTTATGGGAATCATGCAGTCTTTTCCTCAGATATAGTTTTAATCATACGTTTAACCCTGTTATATTACTGCTCTTCGAATACAAACTAAAATGAAATGAACTGCATCTTTTACTGTTACAACACTTCAGTAAACCAAAAAATATTTAATTTCAGACACTGGCATTTCTGGACAAATTTAAGTCAAAACTCAACCAGGCAATCACAGATGCTCCTGAAAATGAAACTTCTGAGCCGGAAGTGGAAGATGATGAAGGATGGTAAGGAATTTTATCACTTTATAGTAGCTGTAAACTTTATCAGGAAAAATATGTAGCCCAAATTTTCACCCATGTCTAAAGGTTAACTACCTGCTGTCATTTCACTTTTATTCTCTCCACCAGAACTCATCTCGGTCCACTTCTCTTACTCTGTATTTTGTCCTGGTAGGATGATTCAATTTCCAACGCCAGTCTCCACCCCACACAAGGGTCCTTTTTACATGGGCACCACTCATGCATGAACACCCAGAAATCTGGGTGTTTGTGTGTGGATGCGCCTCATGTAAACTACGCTGTGGGGAGGGGGAGCGTACATGTTTCTGCACACATGCATGCATACCCACCTCCACCCATCCCCCACTCACGAAGCAACCGGTGAAAATGGCAGTTGCTCCATGCGTGTTGATGGGCGGAGGTGGGTGTAGATGGGTTTGTGCCTGTCTTCACCCTCCCCCTACCCACCGCACACAGACTGCAGCACACACACACACACGCCCCGCCATGGTCAGTGTAAAAAAGGCCAAAGTCACCAAGGAGTAAGAGCCAGTACCCTCAGCAAGGAGACATTCTGCTTTCTTTACAGTTAGTGGTATTCTGAATTTTCCATGTTGTTTCATACAAACCCCAGAAATCCCTGTTGCATACAGATCCCTGAAATCCCAAGAGGTATCATCAACTTGAAAAAAGCATCAGGAAATCCTTAGGGTCACCAACTTTATTTTCCAGAAACTTGTGAATGAAACGTTACAGTTTATATGTCTTGCACAGCGCGCGCGCGCACGTGTGTGTGTGTGTGTGCATGCATGCGTGTATACCATGACATGCTAAGGAATAAATAGAGCTGAAATTAGTAATTTGTGTGAATACAAAATAGAACAAATTCTCTCAATTCATTTGTCTCCATTGAAGAGGATACAAATTGCTGTTGTTTCCCTACTTTGTCTGCCAAAGCAAATATTAATTTCCAGTGAATTTTGATGTTTAGTTTGTCATTTTGTTCATTTCTGATTTTGGTATTCATTCATTTGCCTGGTACTATTTAACGTTGTTGCACACCAGACAGTTACACTGCAGTGCTATTGTTTTAATAGCAATATTGTGCAACTGTTTGGTGCACCACAGCACTCAGTCATACCAAACAGGAACACACACTGAAATGACTGAACTGAAGTGACCAAAACAAATTTAGGGAACGTGCAAATTTTGCATACAACAACAATCGTTCAGGTATTTGACAGAGCATCCAGACATACAGATAATCTTCTTGAATGCAGAATTATATATTCGTTTCAGCCTTACCAGTAAACATTTATGAAGAATCTACTCTGGGATGCCCTATTCCTGTCACATTTTTTGTTTCTTTTACTCTGGGTTTGTTTTATTTTGTTTTACTGCAGACATTGAACTGGATTATTATAACAACTACATACACATTTTAACATATTCTTTTTGAGATGTCTGTGTAACAGACATGGGCTTGCCAGGGGTTGAGTACTCCCAGGATCCGCACCATCAATGCAGTCACTCCTGGGAATTAGCTTATCACACTTTAGTCATAGACACTACAACAGTTTCTTTAGCAAGCCAGGCAATACACCTCTGGCCAGTTAACACAGTCTATGATACTCTCCAGGTTTCTCTCCAATCAGGCTTCTTGTCCACAGTCAGGCCTTTCTCCTCAGCTCCCTGGCAGAGATGTTGCCTCTTTGACATCCGGAAGGCTTCTGAGCTCCTCTTCCTCTAGCTTTATACCCCTCAGGGTGGGCGTGGCTTCCACTTCACTCAGATCCTCTTAAAGGCACAACAGCTCTACTATGCTCCTCCCTGCCACAGTCTGTTGGCCAGTTTAATAGGCCACAGCCAGTGTTCACAAGATTTATCCAATACTTTTTAAAGGTGAAGAGAAAACAGAGCTCTTTTTAATCCAGTCATTGGAGAAATAGTTCACATAACTTCCAGTAACTTTCACTAGAGGATTTCTAGAGATTCGGGAGTGCAGCAGGGTGACTATGCTTTGGAACTCTAGCATGGGCTCTAGTGCTAACTAGCTCATTAACTTATGTGTAAACTGAGGTAGAATTTCTTATTTCCTTACCTTGTAGAACAGGGCTTTGTTTGAGAGGAAAGTGGAGATGTGTATAGGATGCAGTCAGTGACCATCTCTCCATGTAACACCACAGCCGAAAGCACAACTCTCACATCTATTCACTGCCACTGGAACGTGGCTTTGCCAAGTAATTTTTCACCATTGGGGGAGATTTGCTGAGTCTTTTTTCACCAGTGGGGAGCTTTGCCTTGTCAGTTTCCTCAGCTAGGGACTTTGCTGTGTCAGCTGGGCTTTCAGGCTTTACCTCACCCAATGAAGTTCTCCCTTGGTCAGAGTCCATAGGGTGACAGTATAAACACAGAACAGGATGAACATTTGTTGATGCTACTCCACCAGGAAGAGGACAGTGTAGTAAGTACCATGGGGCTGATTTCCCCCATGGTAAATATAATGTATAGGAGCCACCTAGTGGAAGTGAGATTCAAACTCATGACTTCCTGTTCCCCAGTTCAGGGAACACTCTCCAGGGCTACAGGAATATACACTGAGGCAGGAGGACACACACGCATGCGCGCACACACATGCGCACACACTAATGCCTGCTCAGTTTTGTTGCTAACAATCTTCTTGCAAAAGGAATGACACTGACAAAATAGTCATTTTTGTGTAAAGTAGCAAAAAACTGGTAGAATGTAGAGCCATAGAAAGTTCAAAAACTATTTAAAAAACCCAACAACCCACAGATTGTTCCCTTACAGAAACTAAAAATTTGTTAACCTAACAAGGTTTAGAAGAACAGGGCTGAGGATATAAGTATGAGAAAAGCCACTGGGCATCTAAATGGCAGATAAAATTTAATGTGGACAAGTGCAACGTGATGCATATAGGGGAAGAACAATCCAAACATTATGTACACAATGCTGGGTTCTAAATTAGGAGTTACCACTCAGAAAAAGGACCTTGGAGTCATTGTGGATAATACATTGAAATCCTCAGCTCAGTGTGCAGTGGCCGTCAAAAAAGCAAAGAGAATGTTAGAAATCATTCATAAAGGGATAGAGAATAAAACCGAAAATATCATAATGCCACTATATAAATCTGTGGTGTGGCCGCACCTTGAATATTGTGTGCAGTTCTGGTCACCCCATCTGAAAAAAGATATAGTAGAAATAGAAAAGGTACGGAGAAGGGCAACAAAAGCGATAAGGGGTATGGAATGACTCCCCTATGAAGAGAGGCTGGATAGGTTGGGACACTTTAGCTTGGAGAAGAGATGACTGAGAGGGGAGATGATAATTTATAAAATCATGAGTGGGGTGAGACAACAGTTATTTACCCTCTCAAATAGTGCTAGAACTAGGGGAACACTCTATGAAGCTAACAGATTTAAAACAAAATATTTTTTTCACCCAAAGCCAATTAAGTTGTGGAATTCGTTGCCGGGAGATCTGGTCAAGGCAAGTAGTATAACTGGGTTTAAGAAAGGGTTGGACAAGTTTCTGGCGGACAGATCCATTAGAAGCTATTAGCCGGGCAGGTTTGGGGAATGTAACCTCTTACTGTTGGATGCTGGGAGTGAGCAGCAGGGAATGGATCACCCCATAGTGACCTGTTGGGTACTGCTTACAAGTGACCAAGAATGGCCACTGTTGGAAACTGGTGCTGGGCTCAGTGGTCTGAACCAGTAAGGCACTACTTATATTCTTATGAGAAGACTCCAAAACATGGTCACTTACACTTTGGAGGCTAGTTTTTTTCAAGGTAAACTGAAAAAGTGGCCATGATTATCTGGTAATGTATGTAGAAAAATGTGTTAGTATTTGTCACTCCTAACTTCTCTCCTGTGGTCCATTGTGCTTCCTATCAGCTATCACCTCATGATACAATTTGTGGATTGCAGAAATCACATTTGTGATGCTTGTGTCCCAAATTCCAATTCGCATTGTCCTAGCTTGTCTTTTGAAGCTTTACAGTGTTCAAAAATCCAGTTTTCATCCTTTCCAGTTGCCAAACATATATAGACGTATGATTAACAATAAATCCTTACCCTGTCTGTATGTATACTGTGAATTTGTGTGTGTTGCCATGGGACTTTTCCACTTTTCAAAGACAACTGTGGGTCTGCCGGGTCTGGGCAGCCTGGACACAGTGAGGCCTCGCAAGATCAGGCCCCAGGGTTGAGGTTCTGTCCAGTTGGGGAGTACAGTGCGAGAGGGTAAATCAAGCAGGAGTCTGCAGCTGATGCAGGGGTCAGTAGCCAGAGAATCAGTCCTTAAGGAAACTACACTGCAAACACTACACTGGTCTTCAAACGTGCAGTGCAATGCACAGCATGCTTGTTCCCCAAGCTGTGGGACTTGCAGTGTGGGTAGCTAAAGAAGGCACTGCTGCATGACACTGCAAACCTAGAGGATATGTACTACAGTATTTTAACCACATACTGCCAAGAAATCATTAATACACTTAAAGGTACTGATATTTTTAGCTGAACGGGTATACTCTATACATCATCAAATTTCAAGTTCTCTGAGCACAGAATTCAACTTATCCAATTTAAGAAGCTTTCTATATGTTTTGAGATGCGAGTCGGCGGGAAACTTATTTCTTTGACTTAGTAAGAAATGTGAGTGAATCTCACTATGTTATTCTGATTGTTATTGTTTTACATGGTGATATAAATATGCATGGTAGTATGCAGATCGCTAAATCATAACCCTCTTCTCAAAAGATCTTACAGACTAAGAGCCTAATCCTCAAAGAGCTTCGCCAGTGTAAGATGAATTAAAGTGAATGGGAACTGTGCTGTAGGAGCACTTTGAAGAGCAGACTGTAAGTGCAATTTGGAATGCGAGTACTGTGAAAACTATTCAAGAACACAGAAAAACTAATGGCTGCGAGAGTGATCTGGAGAATAAGATTACACTTTGGGTGAAAACAAATGAGACTGGGGTGAGCCGGGTCCACGGCCTGCCTCGAGGAGGCCATAGCAGCTGCCATTCCCCAGGTTGAATGGTAGTGGTGAGCTGTCCGTTTCCCCCCCCCCCCCCGCCCCCCACAGGTAGGGTGGAGAAACCAAATATGGGCAGACATCCTGGCCACCCTGCTCCCAGCACCCTGTCATGACATACAGCTGTGGCGAACTGTGGACAAGAGAAGCCACCGCCGCCCTGCACTGTACTCCAGGAAAGCAGGGACAGAGGCTGGGAAGCAGCCCCTGACATTCATGCCGACACACGGAGGTGCCAGACAGGAGAAACCAGTTCCCCCACCCGCACAGAAAGCTGGCTTTAGGGAGCAAAGCACATAACTATAGTGAGCAGAGGAATAAAAGGGGAAAGCAGAAGAGAGACATGAAAGCAGCTGCATGTGGCCCAAACAGCCAGTCCCCTGGCATGCTGCCAGTCCAGTCCCTTCCAGCCGCCGTTACCACGGATCAATCACACTGGCAGCCCATAGTGCAAAGTTCCAACAGGGTCCCAGCACCTGGGGTGCGGGGGACCCCCTCCCTTCCACAGATCAGTCACACTCGCAGTCCATAGTGCAACGTTCCAATAGGGGTCAGGGGTGTGTGGGTATGAGAAACCCCCCTCCTTCCACAGATCAGTCACACTGGCAGCCCATAGCACCAAATTCCAATACGGTCCTGGTGGCTGGGGGGGTGGGGAACCTTCCCTCCCCCCTCCACAAATCAGTCTCACTGGCAGCCCATAACGCAAAGTTCCAGCAGGGTCCCAACAACTGGGGGGATGGGGAACCCTGCTCTGTCTGCATATAACCCCCATTGATACATGACCCTCTGATAGTCCCTCGCCAGCATATGTTGTTTATATATTATTTATTATTTATTTTTACAATTTATATGGAGCCCCCTCCTGCCTCAGGCATCTCGGGGCAGCTCACAATATATTAAAACATTTCAAAACATTAAAACATTAAAATAAACCATAATAATTTAAATTAAAACAATGTAAAACCCCATACCCAACCCATCTCCCTCTGGAAAGGCCTGGCGGAACAACCAGGTCTTACATTGTCTGCGGAAAGAGGGGAGGCCGGCAGCCAAGCGGATCTCCAACGGGAGGGAGTTCCACAGCCGCGGCGCAGCCACGGAGAACTTCCTCCTCATAGTGGAACCTCGGGGAACCCTGATGAGGGCGCCCCCAGCCGACCTCAGGGGCCACTCCAGGACCCGGAGGGTGAGGCGGTCCTGCAGATAGGCAGGGCCCAAGCCATTTAGGGCTTTATAGGTCAGCACCAACACCTTGAATTGGGCCCGGAAACCTACCGGCAGCCAGTGCAGAGAGCGAAGCACCGGTGTTATATGCTTGTGTCAGCCTATCCCCATTAAGAGACAGACCGCCGCATTCTGCACCAGCTGCAGCTTCCAAACCAATACCAAGGGTAGCCCCACGTAGAGTACGTTGAGGTAATAAAAGCATGGATGACCGCGGCCAGATCCGAGTCTGAGACATACGGCCTAAGCTGATGCACCAGATGTAACTGGCGAAATGCTCCTTTCACCACAGCCATCACCTGAGCATCTAGGTGGAGCTGCGGGTCCAGGAGCACCCCCAGACTCCAGACCTGAGAAACCAGGGGGGGGGCAGACCCCATCAATGATGGGGGCCACCCAAGCACCCCCGGTCCTCCCCACAACCATCACCTCCATCTTGTCAGAATTTAGTCTCAGGCGATTCGCCCTCATCCAATTTCCTACAGCGGACAAACACCGGGTAAGCACCGAGACTGCAGGGCCTGAGTCAGAGGAAAATGAAAGATATAGCTGGGTGTCATCAGCATATTGATGACAACTCATTCCATACTCCCTAACAACCTCTCCCAAAGGCTGCGTGTACACATTGAACAGGAGAGGGGATAGAATGGAACTCTGCAGTACTCCACACATGAGACCCCGGGGGGGGAGATGAAAACTCTCTCAGCACCACACAGAGTGGAACCATTCAAGTACAGTCCCGCCAATCCCTGCCCGGTCCCACAACCGAGTCACCAACAATTCATGATCAACGGTATCAAGTGCAGCCAAGAGATCTAACAAAATCAGCAGGGTCAAATGACCCTGGTCTAACTCACGGGAGAGGTCGTCGGTCAAGGCCACAAGCGTAGTCTCCATGCCATAACCCGGACGAAAGCCCAACTGTGGGAGCGAGAAAACTAATCCGGTCCAAATGTCCCTGAAGCTGCTGAGCCACCACCCGTT
>QEPC01005272.1:923275-954873 GCA_003113815.1 Sphenodon punctatus
GTTAGAGACTGGCCGATAACTGGCAAGGACATCAATGTCCAAAGATGGTTTCTTGAGCAGGGGCCACACCACTGCCTCCTTGAGACAGCCCGGCACCCTGCCCTCCCCAGGGGAGGCGTTGACTATCCCCACCTGCAACAGCCCCAATGTCTCCCGGCTAGCCTTAACCAGCCAGGACGGGCATGGATCTAATTCAGAATTGGTGGCTCGAACAGTCCCAAGAGCATCCCCTGCATCTAAGGATGCCACCGTTCGAAACTCATCCCACAAAACAGGACCAGATGGGGCTTCCACTGCCTCAGACCCATTCTCTGCTAAAAAAAAGTCGCATAAAAACCGTGGTGAATTTGAGCAGTTTTATTCGCAAAAAAGTCCACAAACAAATCACAGCGAGCATTTGATGGTTCCACGTCCAGGTGGAGGGAGGCCGGACTGACAAGCCCCCTCACCACCCAGAACAGCTCAGCTGGGCGGGACTTAGCGGACGCAATGCGGGCAGCAAAGAAAACCTTCTTTGCTGTCCACACCGCCACGGCATAGATACGTAACCAAACTCTATGCTGCAACCGGTCCACTTCAGTACGCGAGTGATGCTACCGTCGCTCTAACCCACCACCCTTCCTGCTTCATCCGCCGCAGCTCACCCATATACCATGGGGAGCTGCGTTGTCAGCATTTCGGGAGCAGATGCCTGGGAGCCGCACAGTCAATGGACTCCTTCAGCCTGATATTCCACCTAGACACGAGGTCATCATCGAGTGAGTGGCCATTGAGGTCAGAGGAAACATCCCCTAGAGCTATCTGGAATCTTTCAGGTTCCATAAGCCTTCAGGGGTGAACCAACCTAACTGGTTCCACACCCTCCTGAGGGCTGACATGCGCCAGGATATCCGCCCAGAGAAGATAATGATCCATCCATGACAAGGGCACCGTTGATACCTCCCCCACCAACGGATCCCCCGCCTCAAGGCCTGTGCAAAATATCATGTCCAGGGTATGTCTTCCAACATGCGTGGGGCCCACTACTCTCTGAGACAGGCCCATGGTTGCCATAGCGGCCATGAACTCACGCTCCACCCCTCCAAGACTGGCATCGGCATGGATATTGAAGTCCCCCAGAACTGGTTCAACACCCTCCCGAGGGCCAACGTGCCAGAATATACGCCCGGAGAAGATAATGATTCGTCCATGACAAGGGCACCGTTGATACCTCCCCCACCAACGGATTCCCCACCTCAAGGCCTGTGCAAAATATCATGTCCAGGGTATGTCCTCCAACATGTGTGGGGCCCACTATCTAAGACAGGCTCATAGTTGCCATGGCGGCCATGAACTCACGCTCCGCCCCTCTAAGACTGGCGTCGGCATGGATATTGAAGTCCCCCAGAACTATCGTCCTGGGGGACCGCAAGATCACCTCCGACACCAGCTCAGTCAACACGTGTAGGGAGGCTGCTGTACAGGTGGGTGCACGGTATATCAGCAGTATCCCTACCCTGTCTCCAGCCAAATTCAATCTCAGATGGATGCCCTCTATACCCATGATAGATTGCACAGGAAATCTCACGGACTAGGCATCCTTAAAAATAATGGCAACACGGCCCCCCCGTCCCTCCAGTTGTAACTGATGCTGCACAGAGTACCTAGCTGGAACAAGATCAGCCAGTATAGACCCTGATTCATTGTCCAGTCAGGTCTCCCTGATACATGCGAGGTCAGCCACCTGGTACAGGATCAACTCCCAGACCACAGTTGACTTATTCACTACCAACCTTGCATTTATCGGCATCAAGCCGAGGCTAGGGGTCCTCTGATCCCTAATCACCTCACCACCTGCCTGGGGGCCAGTGAGTGGGACAGAAATACACCATCTGTCCTGTCTCACAGATCGAACCCATCTCCCAGAAGAACCATAATTCCCCTGGGCCAGAATGACTGCTGTGACTGCAGACCGCTCCCTGATCCGCTCCACCGACACCCCCCCTGAAGGCCGCCCCGCTAGCCCCCCGAGAGATCCCCATCTTCTGCCACTAGAGGATCCTTCCCTCTCAGAGGGCTGCACCCCTCCCTCACACCGAGGGGGTCACCCCTCCCCAGCCCAGTCCCCTTGTCCCCCTCCCCTATAAAAGAAATACCCCATCCCCACCCCAATTCCTCCTTAAAATACAAAGCTAAAGCCCCCTCCCACCAGCCCCCTCGAGCACGCTGCCTGCAGCTTCTGCGGCGGCGCCAGGCAGCCGGCCACTTTTGGCTGTGCCAGGACCTGGAAGTCCTGGCCGTGTGCCCTGGCCCCACCCCCTCCTCCGGAAGGGGCAGGGGGAGTTGGTACCTGTGGGGCTGGGCAACACGGCTCCGGGAAGCAGCAACAGGTCTGGGTAGTGGTGGTGGTGGTGGCAGCAGCTTCAGGAGCAGCGGCACCAGGTGAGCCAGTGAATAGTTGTCACAGTCCAGGGAGCCGGCGAACAACGTCTGACCGCCACTGCCACTCTGGCCTGCTAATGGCACGCCAACGGGCTAATGCCCTTTGGCTACCGCTCCCTGGGCAGCAGCCGCTTTTAAGATGGTTACCTGGGGGAGGGACAGAAGAGTGGTCACAGGTAGGGGGATTTCCAAGGACCTCGGCCAACAGGAAGCCAACACCTCACCCCCCTTTCCAGGCCAGCCATGCCCTCTGGGCAGCAGCCCATTTTAAGATGGTTACCTGGGGGAGGGACAGAAGAGTGGCCACAGGTGGGGGGGGGATTCCAAGGACCTCAGCCAACAGGAAGCCAACACCCCACCCCCTTTCCAGGCCAGCCATGCCCCCTGGTTAGCAGCCCCTTCCGCCCCAGGAAGTCAAGCTCCAGCATCTGATCAAGGCACTCACACCAGCCCCATGCATGGCCCCTTGCCATTAGTAGAGCAGTGACAAACAAGTGACAGAGAGAGTCCATCCACCATAAGGCACAGGTGAAACTCTGGAAGCTCAGGAATCTCCTGCAAAGCCATGTTCTCATTTGCATCCCATAGTCCCATTGCTCCCAAGGGGGGACCTACCAGCAGCCCACAGCACCCAGAAGCCCAGGCTGACAACCTGTTGTTCACACTCGGTCACGCATACACAGTACCGCAGGAGCTGCATATACTGGCTCACAACCCCATAGCCAGCCACCCTGGAGGATGGGTCAGCCAGCAGCCCTTGCAGATCACCCCTTAGCCATATATCAGACAGGGACAGGATGTCAGACATCTGCCAACCTCTACATGCCCCATATTTATTTTATTTATTTATCAATTTATATCCCCCCCTTCCTGAATACAGCTCGGGGAGGCTAACAATTTCAGAAATATAAAAATACAATCATATACAAAAATTAAAACAATCATAATATTATAAGCAATTAAAACAGGGCTAGGACAAAAGTAAAACAATAAATAATAAATAAATAAGGGTGGGAAGGAGATAAAAACCCTAACCAACCCTCCCCCCCCCTCACTCCCCAAAGGCCTAGGCGAACAGCCAGGTTTTACAAACTCGCCGCAATGTTAAAAGGCTTGGGGCCAGGCGAGCTTCCTCTGGGAGGGAATTCCAAAGGCGCGGCCCGGCCACCGAGAATGCCCTATCCATTGTGGCCCCCCGCTTAACATGGAGGACCTCCAAGAAGGCACCCCCGGCAGACCGAAGGAGCCGCTCTGGGGCGCGGAGGGTGAGGAGGTCCCTGAGGTACCAGGGGCCCAGACCGTGAAGGACCTTATAGATCAATACCAAAACCTTGAACCTGGCTCAGCACGCTATTGGCAACCAGTGCAGGGTCCGGAGCACAGGTGTTATGTGCTCCCAACAACCCGTCCCGACAGGAGCCGGGCCACTGAATTCTGCACTAGCTGAAGCCAATACCATATGCCAGGTATTGGCAGCAGGAACAGACTGGAATGCTGGCCATGGTGAGCCAGTCCAGGGACAAGTATACAGAAGGAGCCCAGGATGGCAGAAATGGACCAGGAGCAGCGTAGACCATTTTCAAACAAGACAAACCGATAATATACACAAGATAAAGAAATCCCTGAGTCTATGCCAACCAAGGAAGGGCACAGCTCCCACAGAACAATCCCGAGAGAGAGACCTTCAGCATCCCAGGAAGCTGTACACCTGGACATATCATTACACGGGGTCTTTCTGTCCCCCCCACCCCTTTTCCAAGTCCCCCAGGAGACATACCATGATAATAAGCTGCAGATGAGCAAGCACGGGGCTGGGACAGGCCAATAGCACTCAGCTAAGGACAGAAACACTCTCGGCTGTGCAGGGACCATCCCAGCCAATAGCTAGGCAAGTAGTCAACCAGGTGATGGCAGATAGGTGCTCACACACAGGGAGTCATGACTTCAAAAGCTCTGCCATGGGGTTTGAAGGCATCACGGCCATCTGCTGGAGAGACATGGAGCATGAGCACCTAGCTACTCTTCAAATTCTGACAACACTGAGGCATGTCAGCGAGCACTCCAGGTGGTGTAGACCATCTGCTGCACCTGGCACGAGGCCATCACCAGATACATTGGAATCTCTCTGATATTCAGGCCAGGGTTTGGGCTGCCCACAAGGCCAGGTACTGTTCACTAGCCCGTATCTATCATCAATGGGGCTGCCCTGGCGGGCATGAAGGTACTGCAAGGGGAGCTGCAGCGGGCCATGAGTTACCTGTCCCAGGACATTGCAGGAGTGCTCCTCCCCCTTCAGCAGGTGATGCCATTCATCCAGTTTGCCTGAGTTGTACCCAGGATCACAGAGTGGTGGTGTAAGAATATGAAAGGGGTTCAACTGTCTTTCTGCACCTTGGGTGAAGCAGATCCCTGTCCAAGAGGGGTTCAGCTGCTTTTACTGCACCTGGGTGAAGCAGGTCCCGAAAAGAGGGTTTCAGCTGCTTTTGCTGCACCCTGGTGAAGCAGGTCCCTGGCAGGGGTCCCTATCCAGGAGGGGTTTCAGCTGCTTTTACTGCACCTGGTGAAGCAGGTCCCTGAAAAGGGTTTCAGCTGCTTTTACTGCACCTGGGTGAAGCAGGTCCCCNGCAGCCCATTTTAAGATGGTTACCTGGGGGAGGGACAGAAGAGTGGCCACAGGTGGGGGGGGGATTCCAAGGACCTCAGCCAACAGGAAGCCAACACCCCACCCCCTTTCCAGGCCAGCCATGCCCCCTGGTTAGCAGCCCCTTCCGCCCCAGGAAGTCAAGCTCCAGCATCTGATCAAGGCACTCACACCAGCCCCATGCATGGCCCCTTGCCATTAGTAGAGCAGTGACAAACAAGTGACAGAGAGAGTCCATCCACCATAAGGCACAGGTGAAACTCTGGAAGCTCAGGAATCTCCTGCAAAGCCATGTTCTCATTTGCATCCCATAGTCCCATTGCTCCCAAGGGGGGACCTACCAGCAGCCCACAGCACCCAGAAGCCCAGGCTGACAACCTGTTGTTCACACTCGGTCACGCATACACGGTACCGCAGGAGCTGCATATACTGGCTCACAACCCCATAGCCAGCCACCCTGGAGGATGGGTCAGCCAGCAGCCCTTGCAGATCACCCCTTAGCCATATATCAGACAGGGACAGGATGTCAGACATCTGCCAACCTCTACATGCCCCATATTTATTTTATTTATTTATCAATTTATATCCCCCCCTTCCTGAATACAGCTCGGGGAGGCTAACAATTTCAGAAATATAAAAATACAATCATATACAAAAATTAAAACAATCATAATATTATAAGCAATTAAAACAGGGCTAGGACAAAAGTAAAACAATAAATAATAAATAAATAAGGGTGGGAAGGAGATAAAAACCCTAACCAACCCTCCCCCCCCCTCACTCCCCAAAGGCCTAGGCGAACAGCCAGGTTTTACAAACTCGCCGCAATGTTAAAAGGCTTGGGGCCAGGCAAGCTTCCTCTGGGAGGGAATTCCAAAGGCGCGGCCCGGCCACCGAGAATGCCCTATCCATTGTGGCCCCCCGCTTAACATGGAGGACCTCCAAGAAGGCACCCCCGGCAGACCGAAGGAGCCGCTCTGGGGCGCGGAGGGTGAGGAGGTCCCTGAGGTACCAGGGGCCCAGACCGTGAAGGACCTTATAGATCAATACCAAAACCTTGAACCTGGCTCAGCACGCTATTGGCAACCAGTGCAGGGTCCGGAGCACAGGTGTTATGTGCTCCCAACAACCCGTCCCGACAGGAGCCGGGCCACTGAATTCTGCACTAGCTGAAGCCAATACCATATGCCAGGTATTGGCAGCAGGAACAGACTGGAATGCTGGCCATGGTGAGCCAGTCCAGGGACAAGTATACAGAAGGAGCCCAGGATGGCAGAAATGGACCAGGAGCAGCGTAGACCATTTTCAAACAAGACAAACCGATAATATACACAAGATAAAGAAATCCCTGAGTCTATGCCAACCAAGGAAGGGCACAGCTCCCACAGAACAATCCCGAGAGAGAGACCTTCAGCATCCCAGGAAGCTGTACACCTGGACATATCATTACACGGGGTCTTTCTGTCCCCCCCACCCCTTTTCCAAGTCCCCCAGGAGACAGACCATGATAATAAGCTGCAGATGAGCAAGCACGGGGCTGGGACAGGCCAATAGCACTCAGCTAAGGACAGAAACACTCTCGGCTGTGCAGGGACCATCCCAGCCAATAGCTAGGCAAGTAGTCAACCAGGTGATGGCAGATAGGTGCTCACACACAGGGAGTCATGACTTCAAAAGCTCTGCCATGGGGTTTGAAGGCATCACGGCCATCTGCTGGAGAGACATGGAGCATGAGCACCTAGCTACTCTTCAAATTCTGACAACACTGAGGCATGTCAGCGAGCACTCCAGGTGGTGTAGACCATCTGCTGCACCTGGCACGAGGCCATCACCAGATACATTGGAATCTCTCTGATATTCAGGCCAGGGTTTGGGCTGCCCACAAGGCCAGGTACTGTTCACTAGCCCGTATCTATCATCAATGGGGCTGCCCTGGCGGGCATGAAGGTACTGCAAGGGGAGCTGCAGCGGGCCATGAGTTACCTGTCCCAGGACATTGCAGGAGTGCTCCTCCCCCTTCAGCAGGTGATGCCATTCATCCAGTTTGCCTGAGTTGTACCCAGGATCACAGAGTGGTGGTGTAAGAATATGAAAGGGGTTCAACTGTCTTTCTGCACCTTGGGTGAAGCAGATCCCTGTCCAAGAGGGGTTCAGCTGCTTTTACTGCACCTGGGTGAAGCAGGTCCCGAAAAGAGGGTTTCAGCTGCTTTTGCTGCACCCTGGTGAAGCAGGTCCCTGGCAGGGGTCCCTATCCAGGAGGGGTTTCAGCTGCTTTTACTGCACCTGGTGAAGCAGGTCCCTGAAAAGGGTTTCAGCTGCTTTTACTGCACCTGGGTGAAGCAGGTCCCAAAAAGGGGGTTTCAGCTGCTTTTACTGCACCTGGTGAAGCAGGTCCCTGAAAAGGGTTTCAGCTGCTTTTACTGCACCTGGGTGAAGCAGGTCCCCGTCCAGGAAGGGGGGGGGAGAGGGGAGATTATCTACTTTCCTGCACCCTTTCAATTCCCGCATCAAGTGGAAATACTACTGTTTGAGAGGGTGGGGAATTACTCCTCTTCTATTTCTAGTAATGAGTCTTTGTTCAATCAAATAGGCATTTATTCAATAAAAGCAGAACAATTAGCATACCAATCATCAAAGAGACACTTGCATCCAACATTTGACCTCACCTTTCTGACTACTTCAAATATATACAAAAGCACATATTCTTACGTGATCAGAAGTCAATGGTCTGGTTCAGAAGGAAGTCAGTCAAGGGGTCCAAACGATGTCGAGAGAAAAGGGCCTAGCTGTGGTGTGGTGCAGGACTTCCTACGGAGAAGCCCCAGAAAGAGCACAATCACCGAAGCTCGTCAGCTCCCTTGATAAGGGATAGCGACCGAGAACCGTGAAGGGCAAGGAACTGATCCAGAGCCAAGCCCTATATGCTGTGTCTGCCTTATGGTTATCCAGAGTGTGGGGTTGTCAGCACTAAGCCTGTGGAGTACTCCCATTGGTTGCTCAGATCTGGGGTACCTTCCCCCTTAGTCATGATGTAGGGGCTTGTCCTGACCGGTAGAGTCTGGTCCCCCACTCCCTCCGGAGGTGGGGATCCTGGCTCCTTGGCCCTGGATTAGCCCACATTCTTCTAAGAGATATCTGGTTTATCAGATGAGACCATATTCTGCTTGCTCAGCTCAACCCTGCTATCAATTCCTGACCTTCTACTCTTGTTCCTCCATGTTCCTGTGAATAATCAACATTCAAGTTGTTTTGGGAACATGAGGTCTTCTGCTCAGTTCTCCAGCATCATTTGTCTCCTCTGACCAATTTGTTAGCCATCTTTCCTAATATTTTCTGTTCTTTTGAATCAATGAGTAAATGTGCTAAATAACTTCTTTACCTATTTTCTAGCATTCTACATCATTTTAAACACTACATACAATAGCCTGCAAAGGTTACATTCAAAGTGTTGTAAATCCAGTGTGTACTTTTGATTACATTTTAACCAAGAGTTAGTTACAATAACATTCAATGTATGTTCTGGCACATTTGTGCCAGGGAAGCATTTCTGGTTTGGTTACATTTTAACACAGAGTGAGTTACAATAACATTCAATGTCTGTTCTGGTACATTTGTGTCAGAGAAGCACTTCTGGTTTGGTTACATTGTAGCAAGTAGATTGTTAGGTCCATGCCAATTCATAACAGTGGGAGTCGGTGCTGGCCACATGGGAAGAGGTGGGTGACCCATTTCTGTATGTCCTGGCTAGTGCTCTTCCGGATCACAGAGAATCTCCGTTCACAGATAGAGCATGAGCAGATAGCAATGAGGACCCCCATACTGATGGAGAAGTGCATGGCCATCGCCATTTGGATGCTCGCCACATTGGATTGCTGGTGCTCTGTGGCCCAGCATTTTGGTGTGAGAATATCCACTGTGGGTGCCATCCTGCTGGAGTTCTGCAAAGCCATTGAGGCCCTGCTGCTAAACAGGGTGGTCCAATTAATGGAAGGTTTCTGGCATCCACATCGCCATAATCTGCCCACCCCATAATCAGGAAGAGTACATCAACTGGAAGAGGCACCACTCCATGGTCCCACAGGAGGTGGGGGACCACCATGGCTAGTTAATGCATATGGTGACAAGCTGCTCTGGCCGGAGCCATAGCACCCACATCTGTAGCAGTCTCCCTTCATCTGGATGCATATGGGATACTCCAGGCCCAGCATCATCGGCACCATATAAGGGGTGACCATGAAACCTGTCATCCTGGAGAACCTAGCCTACCCCCTGATGCCATGGCACATGAAGACTTACCCTGTGGCCCACACCTAGGAACAAACCCATTTCAACAGGCAGCAGAACAGGTATTTAGGGTGCTCAAACAACACTGGCAATCCATCCCGGGACAGGATGACCTCAAGGTGGAGATGATGGTCACAGCTGCCTGCATCCTGCACAACATCTGTGAGATGGATGGCATCGTCTTGAAGTACCCCCTCCCCATTGCCTGCCATGAGCCAGTGTCCCTGTACAGGGCGCAGATTGACTGCACCAAGAACCACATAGCCCAGTTCCACTGGGTGCCTGCAAATGATCTTGCCTGTGCCCAACCTTCTCAGACGGGGGTGAGGGGAGGAATGCTTGCGGAATGAGCGGGTGCTGCATGGACTGGCAGTGGGGGAGGGGTGTCTACCTGACAGCAGCCCTCAGCAAGCCTGGTGCTGACGAGGTGTGGAACAACTATGAACCTGTCCCCGCACAAGAAGGGTGTTAACATGAACCTCATTGTTTGGCGGCCAGACCTGAGGTTATTGTTTTTCAACTCCTTGTGACTCCTCCTCAGATCCTTTGCCTGCTGCTAGCACTGGATCATGTCCTATTATTATTAGTAGTAGTAGTATTAAAGTATTTATATAGCGCCTGCGATGTACCTGGCACTTTACAGAGAATAAGATAGACGCGGTCCCTGCCCAAGAGCTTACAATCTAAAGATGGGGAGGGGAGACAGGGAAGGGGGAACAGAGGGAGAGACAAGGGATGCGACATTCATGAGGATGCGAGAGCTCAGGTACACGTTCTTGACTTGGTTACAGTAAATTGGGAGTTTACAGATAACAGGTGGGGGATAATCCTAGGTGGGGATGATTAGCAGGAGTTAGGGAGGGCGGAACAGAAGAGATGAGCTTTGAGGAGAGACTTGAAGGTGTGGAGAGTGGGGGCAAGGTGAACGAGGGCAGGGAGGGAGTTCCAGGCGTGCGGGGCAGCAAGGAAGAAGGGACGAAGGCGCTTGGGGGAGCAGGGGAGGCGTGGGAGGGTGAGGGAGGTAATCAGCCTCTCTGGGGTGCAGGTGAAGGGCAGAGCGAAAGGGCAGCGGATTCACATTCAGTTAGGTGGTTCCTTCTCCGTGGCGCTCCCCAGCTGACCCGAAAAGACGGATACAGACCCTTTTTAGCCCGCTCTCCCAAGCTTCAGCTCCAACTCCCAGCTCAGCCCCCTGCAGCTCCCACCTGCAGCAGCTTACAGCTTCCTTTGTTCCAAGTTTTGACCCTGACCCCTCCCAAGCCCAGAGTATTTAAGCACCATCAACCCCACCCAACCCAGGCATCTGGCCGCCCCCTGAGTGTGCTTGGAGCAGCCAACCTGAACTCCAGGTCAGGCTTGGAAACGCCATCAGGCCTACCTGCATGGTCACCGTGTGGTTATGTTTGCTAAATAACTGATTCCCCTGGCTGTTTCTCCAGCCACCTCCATGTTCCATTCAGCAATCACCACAACAGGCTACTGTCTCGTTTGTTTTCACCCTTTGTTTTCAGAGAAGAATTCACTCCTTTTTTTCTCTCTCTTTTCCTCCAGTGCCCTCATCTAGATAGGGTGTTGATCTAATTGTGGCAATTTAGCATTAAAAATTCCTTCTGTCTTGGTTCCATCCCACTCCTCACAACACAGCAATGTACTTAAGATGATTTATAGTAAATATTGAGTGCACACATGTCTGTGTGTGATATGCATAAATTATGTGAATCCTAGACCATTTTGTACGTCACGGTTACGGGTTTTATGGGAAGTAAAAGCCAGCCAGTGTGCTATTTTCTACTGTCAGGGTGTGTTATCTGGAGTAAAATGATTGCCTCTAAGACATTTTTATGTGTCCACATGAGTGGCCACACACTGAGGTATAATTTTCTTTTTCTGTCAAGATAGAAACCATTACCAATTTGTTATGTTTTCTTTTATTTGGCAAACTTTTCTTTCTGCATTTTTGGCTGAGCTGCTGTGTTGGCATGGAGCACAGCAGACATTTGGGTACTTTTCAGAAGCATTCTACTTCTTTATGCAAATAAAGAAAAAAGAAACATGACTCTTTTGTAAACAGAAAGCGTGGTGTTTGGTAATTATTACCAGATTTTGCTGTCTAACAAGGCATTTGAGGAAGTGTTGTTAAGAGATATGAAGAGAACAGCATGGTATAAAGCTTTGATCAGAAACTTAAAAAAACAGTACTAAGACATACTGTTATGGCCTAGGATTGTGACAATTCTGTAACAGTTATGTATGGTGGTCTGCACCAACAGAATTCCCTAACCCCCCACAAAATGTAAGTATATAACTTAAACTGCATGTAAATACACAATACATAAGCATAGAAAGGGCACTCATATGACCATGAGTCAATGCAGTGCAGTAAATACAGTGTAGGACTTAGACCTTAGGAGATCAGGATTCAAATCCTGTCTTAACCATGAACTCATTGGGTGGCCTTGGGCAAGTCACTGTCTCTCAACCTCAGTTCCCCATCTGTAAAATAGGAATAATAATGACCTTCCTCACAGGACTCTTTTGAGGATGAATTAGATAAGGATTATAAAACACTCTGAACACTGAAAGCACTCTATACAGGAAAAATCATTATATTTCTGAAGCCTTGTCAGATCTGCTTCACCCTTACCTGTGTAAATACAACTTGTGTTTGGGATCGTGACTGCAGTGGATGTCTCAATTAATCTTTTATTGGTTGTAGATGAAGAGCAGGTGTCCATACTGATAGACGTAGGGCACAATCAGGAAGTCTTCTGGCACCTGTACTAGCTTTGGGGCCAGTGCAAGTACTTTTGAAGTAAATGGGACTCTTATCAGTGCAAAGAGCAAGTGCTCGTGCTAAATGGTTTCAGGAACACGTTTCTATCAGCTGCTTTTGAAACCATTTAATCTTGAGATGTTATTTATTTGTCTGCAGACCTTAAGAGAGTGGATGGAGCTATTATTGCCTGACTTCAATCTTTTTTTTTGAGATCAAGAAAATGACTATGAACACTTTCCACATTTCCCCAGCAATCAAATGTGAGGACAAAGAGGCATCCTCTTTGTACTTTAGGGCTCACTTTGGAAGGTCCAAGCCCAAAAAACAGTTGCCTCCAACAGCTGTCTCTCATAGGGTTCCATGTTCCTTTATATTCAGTCCTCGTATTTGCTGACCCCATCATGTGAACCACTGTTCCTTCCTTGCCTTTTTAATTTATGTATTTATTGAGAGCTTTATCCCACCTTTTCCCTAAAGCTCAGGGGACCGATCCCAAGCCCTGTGGATGAGTGCACATGTGCAACCCATGCACATCCCATTACAGGGACTGTGGAATGTGTGCAAACCATGCAGAAATCACACAGAAGCTGCATGCACGTGAATTATCAAATGCTTTTCAAAACTCCAAATATACTGTATCAAACAGAGCACCCCAATCCACATGATTGTTGACATTTTCATAAAATTCCAATAGATTAGTGAGGCCTCCCTTTGCTAAAGCCATGTTGGTTTTTACCCATCAAATCATGCTTGTCAATTTGCCTAGTAAATCAATGGTCTCCACCAGTTTGCCTGGTATTGATGCAACCAGGTCTGCAGTTCCCAGAGCCTACTGGTCTGCAGTTCCCAGGGTCAACTCTGGAGCCCTTCTTAAAAATTGGTGTTACCTTTGCTAGCCTCCAATCTTGTGGCACAGAGGAGAATTTTAAGTTACATATCACTGATAGTAATATTGATAGTTCAGCAATTTCAAATTTGAATTCTTTCAGTACTCTTGGATGAATACCATCTGTCTCAGGTGACATTTATTTATTTGTTTAGTCAATTTATATCCCGCCCCTCCTGAAAACAGCTCGGGGCAGCTAACAATTTCAAAAATATAAAAATACAATTATAAAAATATTTTTAAAACACTTGTAAAATCACAACAATTAAAACATGGCTAGGGTGACACTGATACAATAAATACAATAAATAAAGGTGGAGGGAGATTAAAAAACCTAAACCCCCCTGCCCCCATCCCCAAAGGCCTGTGTGAACAGCCAGGTCTTGCAGATTCGCCAAAATATAAAAAGGCTTGGGGCCAGGCGAGCTTCCACCAGGAGGGAATTCCAAAGGCACGGCGCAACAACCGAGAATGCCCTCTCCATTGTGGCCCCCCACTTAACACGGGGGACCTCCAAGAAGGCACCCCCGGCAGACCAAAGGAGCCACTCTGGAGCACAGAGGGCGAGGCGGTTCCTGAGGTACGAGGGGCCCAGACCGTGAAGGGCCTTATAGATTAACACCAATACCTTGAACCTGGCTCAGCACACTATTGGCAGCCAGTGTAGAGTCCGGAGCACAGGTGTTACGTGCTCCCGATGGCCTGTTCCCGACAGGAGCCGGGCCACCACATTCTGCACTAGCTGCAGCCTCTGAACCAGGAACAAGGGAATCCCCAAGTAGAGCGCATTGCAGTAGTCCAGCCTCGAAGTGACGAAGGCATGGATGAGGGAGGCCAGGTTCGGGCCGGAGACGTACGGATACAGCCTCTGCACCATATATAACTGGCGGAAAGCGGCCTTCGCCACTACCTCCACCTGTCGCTCCAGGCGGAGATCTGAGTACAATATCACCTCCAGACTCCAAACCTGCTGAGCTATAAGAGAGCTAACCCCCTCAATCAGGGGGGCCGACACCTCCCTCGCCCTCCCCACCACCATCACCTCCGTCTTATCGGGGTTGAGTTTCAGTCTGCTCTGCCACATCCATTCCGCCACGGTCTCTAGACACTGGGATAGCAATGAGACAGCAGGGTCTAGGTCAGCTAAAAAAGAGAGGTACAGCTGAGTGTCGTCAGCATATTGGTGACATCGTACCCCGAACCCNCCTCCCCCAAGGGCTGCATATATACATTAAATAACAAAGGAGACAGAATGGAACCCTGCAGAACGCCGCAGGATAAAGTGCAGGGCAAGATGTTTCAACTCCCAACACTAGCCGCTGGCTTCTCCCTGAGAGGAATGAGCGGAACCATTCAAGAACAGTCCTGTCCAGAACCCCCAGGTCACGCAGCCGTCTCAACAGCAGCCCATGGTCCACGGTGTCAAAAACGGCCGAGACATCTAGCAGGATGAGAAATGTCAAACATCCTGCATCCATCTCCCGGCAGAGATCGTCAACCAAAGCTACCAACGCAGTCTCGGTGCCATAGCCAGGGTGGAACCCAGATTGAAAAGGGTCCAGGAAACCAGTGCTATCTAGATGCTCCTGGAGCTGGATTGCCACCGCCCTCTCAATAACCTTCCCTAAAAAGGGAAGGTTAGAGACAGGTCGGTAGCTGGCGAGTGCGTCCACGTCTAACAATGGTTTCTTCAGCAGGGGGCGCACCACAGCCTCCTCAAGGCTAGGCAACAGCCTCCCCTGCTGCAGGGACGCGTTAACCACCCTCGTCAGCACCGTCCCCAACGTCTCCCTGGAGGCTTTCACCAACCAGGACGGGTACGGATCAAGTTCACAACTGGTGGTTTTCACAGACCCCAAGACATCCACCGCATCGGCTGGCATCACTTCCTGAAACTCCCCCCACAAAGTTGGACCAGACGGGGCCTCCATCACCTCGTGCTCTCAACCTACTGTCCCTAATCCAGCGTCCAAATCGCTCTGAATCTGACTACTTAGATTGTTGATATTAGGGGTGTGCACCAGGCCCCCATGTCATTTTCGTTTTCGTTATTCAAAAATGTCGTTATCATTAGTAACAACAATGTCATTTTTGTTATCATTTTTGGTGTTGTTTTTGATATCGTTATCAGTACCGTTTTCGTTACCGGTATCGATATTCATTTTTGTTATTGATATTGGTAACATTTCAAAGCTTTTATTTTCAAACCTTTTTCAAAGGCTTTATTTTGATTAAAATCTTTAATCAAAGATTTTATTTTTGATATCAGTATCATTATTGATTCCTGTGCACAACTAATATTTATCTAAATCTAAGGGAAACACGGGAAGGGGGAAGGAAAACGATTATCTAATCAATTATCTATATAACTATTCTAATCTATATCTATCTATATATCTATATATATCTGTATCTATCTATCTAGTTATCTATCTATATATTCTATACTACCTATCTATATATAATGTACAGAGGGGAGAAGGGCAGGGAAAGGGAGAAGGTAAAATGGAGGGTATGATGAGGAGGGAAAGGTATTGGTGGGAATACCAAATAAATAATACAATGAGGGCTAGGGAGGATTTGTTTATGTGCAAGCACCACAGTTCTGTAAACGCAACCTGACAAGCAGAGCTCTCACACAACGGAGAGAAAAAAAACTGGCCCTCCCCCAGAGCCCCCCTGATTGGTTGTGGGAGGCAGCAGGCATTGAGCAATTGCAGAGTCCCATGAGACTGCTGAGACCTGCTTGCGCTGCTCATTGGTCAGGGATACATCCATCAGATACTGCTGAGCTGCTCGCCCCTCCCAACACAGGCACAGTTCAAGATTTCAACCCTGTTAAGACTCCGAGATGTCTGCTCCCTCCTCCCCTCTCTACATTTTCCCTCCAAAACCCAACTCCCACAGCACTAATAACAATAACGATAATGACATTGTCGTTTTTGTTTCTTATCGTTTTTGGAATAGTTTTTGATATCGGTATTGATATTGGCATCATTATCGGTATTCTCGGTTGTCATTTTTGGTATTTTCAGTTGTCATTTTCGTTATTGTTGTCACTATTTTCGGTTGTCGTTTTTGTTATTGCAATAACGAAAATGACAATTTTCATTATCGTTATTGTAATAATGAAAACGACATGCATATCCCTAGTTGATATGCAATAAGACCTCTTCTGGCACGATGCTAATTTCAGATAATTCCTCAGATTCATCACCAACAAAAGATAGTTATGGTGTTGGTATCTCCCCAACATGCTCTGCAGTAAAAACTGATGCAACGAACTGGTTTAGTTTCTCATGGTCTTGCTAGCAATAGTCTGGTTGTCTTTGAGAGCTACCTTTAGTCCTAAGCATCTAGCAGACTAACTACCTATCTAGCAGGCTTTCTGGCTCTGATGTGCTTGGGACAGGGCGGTTGGAATTGGTATTGGATTTTGCATCCTTAGCAAGTTATTCCTCAAATTCCCTTTTGGCCTGCCTTATAATGGTTTTACATATTTTTCTCTGCCATTGTCTATGCTCATGCCTATTTACCTCATTTGGAATACTTTTCCATTTTTTGAAAGACAGCGTTTTGGCTCTGATAGTCTCCTTAATTTTATCATTCATAACGACATAAGTAGTGCCATACTGAGTCAGATCAATGGTCCATCAAGCCCAGCATCCTGTCCGACAATGACCAATCTCGATCTCATGGGAGAAGAACCAACAGTCACAATGGGCAATGCATTCCCTATTGTTCACTCCCAGCTCCTGAAGGTAGGAAGCTCATCACATAAGCCACTTGGTTAATAGCCATTAATGGACCTACTCTCTAAGAACTTATCCAGTCCTTTTTTAAACCCAGCTATACTACTGGCCTTGACAAGGTCCTCTGGCAACAAATTCCATGAGTGAATTATGCGTTGAGTGAAAAAGTACTTTTATTTCTTTTAAATCAGCCAGCAGCTGGTTTCATGGAGTGTCCCCCTAGTTCTGGTACTATTTGAGACAGTAAATAACAGTTCCCTTTTACTCATTCCACACCACTCACGATTTTATAAACCTCTGTCATGTCCCCTCTGTCTTCTCCAAGCTGAAGAGGCCCAGCTTGTCAATCCTCTCTTTGTACGGAAGCCATTCCATGCCTTTATCATTATCCTTGCCCTTCTCTGTACCTTTTCTAGTTCAACTATGTCTTTTTTGACATGGGACGACCAGAACTGAACACAGTATTCCAGGTGCGATTACACCATTGATTTGTATAAAGGCATTATGACATCCTCAGTTTTATTCTCTATCCCTTTGCGAATAACTCCTAACATTCGGTTTGCTTTTTTGACTGCTGTTGCACACTGGGCTGAGGATTTCAGTGTATTATCCACAATCACTCCAGATCTTTTTCCTGAGGGGTAACACCTAGCTTTACCCAGCATTGTGTACTCATAGTTTGGGTTATTTTCCCCTATGTGCATCACTTTGCACTTGTCCACATTAAATCTCATCTGCCATTTAGATGCCCAGCCACCCAGTCTTGTAAGATCCTGTTGCAGTTCTTCATAGTCTGCTCGTGTTTTAACTACCTTGAATAATTTGGTGCCGTCTGCAAATTTGATCACCTCACTCTTAACCAGATCATTAATGAATATATTAAACAGCACCGGTCTCAATACAGATCCCTGGAGCACCCCACTTTTTACGTCTCTCCATTGTGAAAACTGACCATTCAGTCCTACTCTTTGCTTCCTATCCTTTAGTCTCTCACTGATCCATAGTAAGACACTACCTCCTATCCCATGACTTTTTAATTTTCTCAAGAGACTTTTATGTGGGACCTTTTCAAATGCTTTCTGGACATCCAGGTACACTGTATCTACCTGGTCTCCCTTCTCCGCATACTTATTTACACCCTCAAAGAATTCCAAAAGATCAGTGAGGCATGACTAACCTTTGCTATATCCATGTTGACTCTTCCCCATTAAACTATGTTTATCAACATGCCCAGAGATTCTGTTCTTAATTATAGTTTCCACCATTTTGCCTGGCACAGACGTTAAGCTTACTGGTCTGTAGTTTCCAGGATCACCTCTGGATCCCTTTTTAAATATCGGGATTACATTTGCCACCTTCCAGTCCTCAGGTACAGGGGCAGATTTTAGCAATAGGTTACAAATTACTAACAGTAGGTCTTCAATTTCATATTTGAGTTCCTTCAGAACTCTGGGATGAATACCATCTGGTCCTGGTGATTTGTTAGTATTTAGTTTGTCAATTTGCTCTAAGACCTCCTCCAAAGTCACGTTGATTTGTAACTCTGGATGCTTCAGCCATGCAAACATTTGTTTGGTTCTCTTCCTCTCTTTTTTAATCCATGGTATACGTTTAATCTGGGCATTTTCAGTAGCCTCCATGCCTCTTGCAGACCTTTGACCCTTATTACTTCCCCTTTTAGTTTCCCCTTAACTAACTTCCTCATCTTTGCATAGTTCCCTTTCTTGAAGTTAAACA
The DNA here is from genome assembly GCA_003113815.1 of Sphenodon punctatus. Classification (NCBI taxonomy): domain Eukaryota; kingdom Metazoa; phylum Chordata; class Lepidosauria; order Sphenodontia; family Sphenodontidae; genus Sphenodon; species Sphenodon punctatus. The sequence goes on from QEPC01005272.1 coordinate 941,773, forward strand.
CCCGTCCGGCAGATTTATTTGGTAATCTCTTTCCTAATAGCATGTTGAAACCAATTATATTGTGATCACTATTAGCAAGTGGCTCTTCCACCGTTACTCCTTCCACTAGACCCTCTGCTCCGGTTAGGACAAGATCTAAAATAGCTTCTCCTGTGGGTTCCAAGACAAGCTGCTCCAGGAAGCTTTTATTTATGGTGTCTAGGGACTTGGTTTCTGCAATACATCATGAGGTGAAGTTTTTCCAATCAATGTGAAAATGTTAAAATCTCCCATCATTATTGTACTGCCTAATTTTGTAGCTTCCCTAATCTCCCTTAGCATTTCACAATCACTATCAGTATCTTGATCAGGGAGTCAATAATATAGCCCCAGTACTGTCCGGTTTCCGTTTAAACATAGAATTTCTATCCATGGTGATTCCAGGGAAGAGTTTGTGTCATTTATCATTTTTATCATGCTTGATGCAATGCTATCTTTAACATACAGGGCTACTCCATCTCAACTACAATTAACTTTGGCATTTATATATATTTTGTATCCTGATTCCCATTGATGGTCCTCATTCCACCATGTTTCTGATATGCCTGTTATATCAGTGTCCTCACTTAAAGCTAAGTACTCTAATTCCCCCATTTTACTGAAGCGTCTCACATTGGTATACAAACATCTAAGCATTTTAATACCCTGGTGCTTATAATTGTGCATTTTGGATTTTTTGGAAGTATTCAAATTTGTCTGTTCCATACTAATGCCCGCCTGATAGCTTTCTGATTCTTCCCAGTATTCCCTTTTTACTGGAATACTCTGTATCATTATAATAGGGGTGGGACACTGGGGAGAGTACCGGATGTACCAGTATCGGATCTCCCAGGTACTAGATATATGAGTATTGGCATACCGGATTTTTAACATTGGCCGCGGTACCGGATCTTTTACATTGTGGCTATTGACTTCAATGGCCGCAATGTAAAAAATCAGGTACCACGGCAATGTTAAAAATCCGATATGCTGGTACAGGTAAATATCGGATTTATCGGATTAAGCCGATACACCCAAATACCTGCAATCTCAGGAGAACCGATATTCCCACCCCTAATTACTAATGATGGAATCCCTTTGGGTTACCTCTATCTGAATGTGTGCTTCACAGCAGCTTTTGGCTTTCCCTCAGATCTTAATTTTAAAATTTCTTTACCACCTTTTTGATTTTTAGTGCTAACAGTCTGGTTCCATTTTGGTTAAGGTGGAGCCCATCCTTCCGGTATAGACTTCCTCTTCCCCCAAAAGGTTCTCCAGTTTCTAATAAATCTTGATTGTAAGCTCTCGGGCAGGGACCATGTCTATCTTGTTTTTTGTAAAGCACCAGGTATATCGCTGGTGCAATATATGCTTATAATAATAATAATAATAATCCCTCCTCCTTGCACCATTGTCTCATCCACTCATGGAGACTCTGGAGCTCAGCTTGCCTCTGGCACCCTGCATGTGGAACAGCAGGAAGCATTTCAGAGAAGGCTATCCTGTAGGTTAGTCTTTCAGAACCTCCTTACTACATCTTTCTATGTCAGTGGTACTGGTACACAACAACCGGCTCCTCTCCAGCACTCACTAAAATCCTGTCTAGACATTGTGTGAGGTCCACTACACTTGTATCAGGCAGGCAATTGACCATGCAGTCCTCATGACTATCACAAACCCAACTGTCTTTATTCCTAATGATCAAATTGCCCACTACTACAGCCATTCTATTCCTGTCAGCTGGCGTCCCCTCCCCAGGAGAAGTATCCTCAGTGCAAGACGATACTTTGACATAATCTGAAAGGCAGGTCCCAGCTATGGGAACATTTCCTGCCATAGCAACTTGATGCCCTCTTTCCCTAAGACCTTTATCCTCCAAAAAGCAGAGGTGGGAGTGTTCTGCTATGTCCCTGAAGGTCTCCTCTATAAATGTCTGTCTACCTCAGCTCGTCCAACTCGGCCACTCTAGCCTCCAGAGACTGCACTCTTTCTCTGAGAACCAGGAGCTCTTTTCACCGACTGCATACATGCAACCTCTTCCCAAAAGGAAGATAATCATTTATGTTACACTGGATGCAGAATACTGGATAGCCCCCACCCTGCTGCTGGACTTCTACCTGCATCTCAATATTTACCTTCCCCTTAACTAGGTTTAAACTTGAGTTATAGGGTGTTTTCAGACATGCCGCTAACCCCAGTTTAACCACACTTGAACATTTCTTATGCATGTTGCAGGGCTGTATTGGTGCCCTATGCAACCCTGCAACATGCATAAGAAATGTTCAAGTGTGGTAGCATCATGTCTGAAAACACCCATATAGGGCAGACACACTTAAAAGATGAGGTTATGGAGGCACCGTCTGGTCGATCTTTCTGGGATGAGTTTCAGAAAGTGATGCCGGCTGATGCGGTGAATGTCCTGGGGTCTGTTAGAGCCACTAATTGTGAATTAGATCCATGCCTGTCCTGGTTGGTGAAAGTCTCCAGGGAGACCTTGGGGACGGTGCTGGCAAGGGTAATGAACACGTCCCTTTGGCAGGGGAGATTGTCACCCAGTCTCAAAGAGGTGGTGGTGCGCCCCCTGCTGAAGAAGCCATCTTTGGATGTGGAAGCATTCGCCAGCTACCAACCCGTCTCTAATCTTCCCTTTTTAGGGAAGGTTATTGAACAGGCAGCAGCACTGCAGCTGCAGGCACATTTAGACAGCGTTGGTTTCCTGGATCCTTTTCAATCTGGGTTCCACCCCAGCTATGGTACGAAGATGGCATTGGTGGCCTTGGTGGATGATCTCTGCCGGGAGATGGATGCAGGATGTTCAACATTCTTGATCGTGCTAGCTCTCTCGGCTGCTGCTGAGATGGCTGCAATATCTGGGGGGTCTGGACGGGACTGTCCTAGGGCGGTTCCGCTCATTCCTCTCGGGGAGAAGGCAACGGATGGTGCTGGGGACTGAAACATCAAGCCCCCAGACCTTGACCTGTGGCTTTCCGCAGGGCTCAATCTTGTCTCCGCTATTATTTAATGTATATATGCAGCCCCTGGGGGAGATCGTGAGAGGGTTCAGGGTGTGATGTCACCAATATGCTGACGATACTCAGCTGTACCTCTCATTTTCAACTGACCCAGGTCCTGCTGTCTCGTTACTTTCCCAATGTTTGGAGGCTGTGGCGGATTGGATGCGGCAGAACAGACTGAAGCTCAATCCTGATAAGATGGAGGTGATGGTGGTGGGTAGGGAGAGGGAGGTACTGGCTCCCCTGGTAGGGGGGTCCGCCCTCCTGTAGCCCAGCAGGTTTGGAGTATGGGGTGGTGTTGGACTCAGGGTTCCGGCTGGATCGGCAGGTAGAGATGGTGGCTAAGGCCGCCTTCCGCCAGCTGTATCTGGTACGGAGGCTGTGTCCATACATTTCCAGGCCCGACCTGGCCACCCTCATTCATGCCTTCACCACCTCAAGGCTCGACTACTGCAATGCGCTGTACGTGGGGCTTCCCTTGTTTCTGTTTCAGAGGTTGCAGCTGGTGCAGAATGCGGCGGCCTGTCTCCTTATGGGGACGGGAAAGCGGGAGCACATAATACCTGTGCTCCGTACTCTGCACTGGCTGCCTATAGCGTACCGAGCCCGATTCAAGGTGTTAGTGTTGATCTATAAAGCCCTACACGGTCTGGGCCACTCATACCTTGGGGACTGCCTCGTCCTCTGTGCCTCAGAGCAATCCCTGTGGTCCACCGAGGGTGGGAGGTCCCCCGTGTAAAGTGGGGGGCCACAATGGAGAGGGCGTTCTCAGTGGCCGGGCCAAGGCTCTGGAATTCCCTCCCGGAGAAAGCCCGTCTGGCCCCAGGTCTGTTGGCGTTTCGGCGAGCCTGCAAGACCTGGCTGTTCACCCAGGCTTTCGGAGGGTAGGGGGGGATTTTTGAAGAGTTTTTATGTTGAGAGGGGTTGTATTTTTAAAACATTGTTTGAATGAATTTTATTGTGTGTTTTTATGCTGTAAGCCGCCCCAAGATGCCGTAGGCATGAGGGGGTGGCTAACAAATATTTATAAATAAATAAATAAATAAAATAAATTTTAAAAAATAAAAATTAAAAAAATTCTCCCTTCCCCTAGAGGTCTGTCAGAGCCTGAGTATATACCAGAGGCAGTGCAAAACATTCCTTTTTGGCAAAGTATTTGACAAGCAGAGATATGTTTTGGGATGGGTGTTTTTTGGGGTGATGGTAGAGATTTTCAGGAGATTTTAAAAAACCTTTGCAAAAAACTAAGCTGAAAATTGCTTACAAATTGCCCCCTTTCCTCATCAGCATGTATCTGAACCATTAATGTGCATGCAAGGGACTAGAGTCAGCTATAATTTGCATACAAGCATGACTAGACAAAGGATTGTGACACGCCCTTTTAAACAAAAAATACCAGAGTTCTGTATTAGAAACACATTTGAAAGAGGGATATTTGATTATTATTTTTTGGCACAAAATAAATGTTTCTAGATCTTTGTATTACCACTAACACACTGGTAAAAATATTTGGTAAATAACTTTCTCCACCACGCTTCTATACAATAATCAACATTTTGACCAGCTACTTGCTCTCCTACTGCTCTATACTCGTAACATTGCTTTTTATCACAATGGCTCTTCTGCCAAAGTTATTTTATTTATTACTAATGCTTCCAGATGTTTTTTGTACTAGGTGAAGTGTTTTGAGTTTGTTTTTTCAATGTCTGCAATTATTTGGACTGGGTATCGGGGCTGCTACTTCATCTTCATTTACTCTGGAGATGTCTAGCATTGTTTTAACTGCCAGGAAGTCTTATGGTTTGTTTATTGTGATGCTAGTAGGCTATAGAGAAATTCTGTTCACTTTCTAATAGTTTAAGTTTCTCAGGTATTGCATATCACTTTGCCCAATGGTTTCTTTCTGTAGCATGTGTAGAAAAAAAGCCTTTAGCTATGTACATTATTTTAGGGACTTTGAAATAAACTTTGAATTAAGGTATGAAAATCTGAACAGAGTTGATTTGAAGTGTGCTGTTCGTCCATTATGAAATATTGCGTAACTGTCTGGGTTTGTTTTGAGAGGGGGTTTGCCACCTTCTTGAAGTACCGGGTATCGTGTGTCACCAGAGACAGGATACTAGACCATATGGATCATTGGTCTCTTCTGGTAGGATAGTTCTTATAGTAAGCATTTTGTGAATTTTCTTTACATTGGTACACTGTCTGGTATGACATCTGGATTTTACATTACAGTGCTTCATACCAGTCTACACTACCAGTATTTCCTCTCTGTTTAAACCCACCTTCTTTCATCAAACTACTTAAAGGACAATTCTGAAAGAGGTTTGGGAAACACTGTAAATATATCATATGGGAGGACTGTTCCTGATAAATAATAAAACACAAGAATCTTATGTCTGAACCATGCATAGTGGAAATACTTAAGAATGAAAGTATAAATCATTATGGTTTTTATATGTCTGCGATTCTGATGCTATTGTAAAACCCATCACATTTTCCCCACTAGCATAGCTTTCAGACCTGATGGCTGACTTTTCATGGATACATTTAATATCCCAGTAGACAGGTTACTCAGAATTTAAATATTATTTAAGAGAAAAATAATAACGACTATGCTGGGTTATATAAAATACAAATAATAAATCTGAGGCAGCAACCCGGTGCATTAATCCTGAAAAGTAAAGCTTATTGTGTCATCAGCCTTATTTTTGACAGAATTTGCTGTTCGTAGCTGGGGATTCTTGATAGGATTTTCTAAAGCTCCTGTATAGGCTGCTGCATGGACTTCAAATCCCCAGGAATGTCAATGGGACTAGTGCTCCTGAGTCACTGGACACATGTTGAAAATCATCCCCTTGTGACAGTTGGCCCCAAGTTGCTATGGGTATGGGCCTGGATAAGCCCTGGTGAGGACTGGGAGTGACTGTCTCTTTACGGGAATGTGCTGCCTCAATAGGCCACACCCCTCCTGGGACTATAAGCTCAGGAAGTTCTGTAACAAGGTCAGTCTGTGTCTGGCTAGGGAATCGCAGGAGCTCAGCAGCTGACCAAGATACCACCTAGAAAGAGCCTGTCAGCAGTCTTAAGAGAGAATGTTTGGACTTTATGTTGGAATTGTGGTGTGTGTGGACTTTTTGCACCCAAAATAAACCTGCACATGATGACGGATGAAGTGTCTGGAGTGGTGTGGTACATTGGGAACCTGACAAATTCTACAGTCCAAGGCCCACCCTATCACACCCCTGCTGAATTAATAACGTTTTTGATTTGCAGTTGTTTACTGTGTTAGTCTTTAATGGTGAAGCTGAGAATCTATAACATTTGGCAAAATATCTAAGGTCAACAGCATATCAAGGACCCCTGACAAATACCCATCTAAAAAGATAATTACACCTCATGCTGTAAGTTCTCCATTGACTCTGTGGTGCTTCTATGTATTGCCATCGTGCTACGCGCATTCAGCTTCTGCTCGGGCAATGAAGTTGCCTGGGAAAAATTGTAATACTGCTACTTTTCTTTTCTATAGCACTTCTAGGTATACACAGGGCTTTACAGTCACAGATTTCCAGAGACAAGACCCAGCCCAGTGGACTTACAGTCTGAGATGAACAAGGATGAGGGGAACACACAGGGAAAGACAGAAATACAAGTTCCCGTTTTACAGATGGGAAACTCTAGGCTAAGAGGTTGCAACTTGCCCAAGGACACCCAGTAAGTTCGTTGGCTAGGGTGGGATTAAAACCTTGGCCTCCCAGGTCCACATCCAGAACCTTATCCATTACACCACACTGGCTTTCTATTGCAGATAGCTACAGCAGCCAGCTAGCATAGATAATGTCTGCAGCATTAACCAGCTTAATTATATAAATAAAAGTGAGCCTTACTCAGTAACTGAAAGAAAAATGATCACTCCTCTTAGTCAAAAGCTTTTTGTGCCACTAAAAAAAAGTAGTAACAAGGAGTTATTGTTTAACTATGCCAAGTGTCATAGTCTAAGGTCAGAAGGGACCACCAGGTCATTGTCTGCTCCTCTTTATATACCAGGCCAACAAGTCCTTTGCTACCATCTGCATACAAAACACCAACCCTAAACTGGATACTCTTCTGAATCATTTTTTTTTTTTTTTAACTAGAATGCAAAATGGTATGAAGTGATAGTGCTCTTCTTACCTTCCCCTAGAGACTCGTCTGATTTCAGACGTTATGCAGTCCCGATTCACCACAGTGGATTTCCCAGCGTGGGTGAACCGAACAACCACCCCCTGTGGTCAAAAAAAAGCCCCGAACAGACGTGACGGGACTGGGACCATGACAGGGAATCGGGCCGCCAGATCACGGCCTGGGGCAGCGCAACAGACGTTACGCTGATCCCGGGCCGGGCCGTGGTCAAAGCACCCAGAAGGCGCCGGGGCAGCTCGTCCCAGCTGCTGCTGTGTGCCCTTTAAATCTCCCTCCCCGGCCTGTGTTGTTGCTGGTTGCCTGGCAGCAACGCTGCGTGCTTTTTCCCCGACTGGGAATCATTTCCTTTGATTCTGGCCGGTGATTGCCGGTCAGATGTTACTTTTTGTTGGTTCCCATCGGGAATCTCTTTGACCACGCTTTTGGAGATGGTCCGGGGGGGGAGCTCCGGAAGCATGGTTGATATTGACCCCATGTGGGTATTGACTGTGGTGAACATCTGGCGGCCGCCGAACAGACATTCAGGGTGCTTTGGCCCCGCCGCGGGATTGAGCGTGGTTCACTGTGGTTGACTGTGATCTCGTAACGTCTGAAAATACCCTGCAATATACTGTGCCCTTTTCCAACCTGCAAGTCAGTACTTCGAGAAATTTTATTGAATTCAGGATTTTTTCCCCCTCTTTACATTGGCCTAAGGAAGATCTACGTTTTTGTTTTTTAATTCTTGGTGTTGCTGTTTGGATTATAGAAGCTACTACACACACTGACAAATCAGGACCGAATGATTTTTTTTTTCTTTAATTCCTTTATAATACAAGGAATGACTCTTTTCTCAGTATTATTTTTAGTTTTTATTTTGTCTTAGAATTATTTTTGTCTTAGAATTTAATTTGTATTTGTATTTATTAAATAATTGTGTAGCAAATAATGCAATCACAATACAAAATTGAAAACAATAATGTAATACAAAGTATGAAAACAACCAGGATAAAAAATACAAGAAATACAAAATAAACATAAACAAATCACAAAAGCAAACAGTTAAAATTTAAAAAAGAACAATTACAAGACCTAAAATCCCCCCAAAGAGCGAATCCCTATTCACCACTCATCAATTTCCTCCTTCTAAGTGCATTGTGGAGGAAAAAAGCCACCAGCTTTAATGACTAGAGCTGAAATATTATTCAGCAAGAAGTTCACATAGAACACTGAGCCCTTACCAGGAAACTGGTTCAGTACACCAACTAAAACTTTGGCTCTGAGATCACTTTAATAATGGATTAGATAGAAAATGCCTAGAGCCTGCTTCTTATCCCCAGGGAGTACAGCTAGTTAATACGAAAGGCCCCCGTGCTAAACTATACAAAGATTCAAGAGGGGCTCCACAAAAATAGGTAAAATAATAAATCAGAACTAAGTACTGAGATTCACGTCAATACTACGTGCCATACAGTGGGGGGGGGGAATCTAAAATCAATTATATCCCCAACCGCCACACAGATTTCGCTTTTAATCTACTATAGCCATCCCAGGAGAGGATGGGAATCCTAAAAAAAATACATTACCAAATAACTCTAATATGAGAGCACACATCCACCACCACCATAAATATAAGCAAAATAAATGAAAACAACTATACATAAAACCCCATACAAACAAAACAGTGCGAGTACTTTAAATCTATAACCCAGCCATCCAGTCACAACATGGTCTAATATGGTCTCCAAGGGCTCACAAGGGCAACACCCTTAGTTGTCACCTTTTGGTAGGCACCCAAGGGCCCCAGTCCTTGCAAATATACCTGCAGCAAGGGGGAGGGGAACAAGATGAGTGGCAGACAATCCCCTTCCAGGCCAGGCCCCTCCAGGGAACCCTCAGCTGGGGCAATCACCACTTAGAATTTGATGCAATAGTCTGGATGATCAGAAAAGCATTCTGTTGGAGATGTTTTTCTAATGATCTTTAGTAGGACATGGTCAGTTTTCACAATGGAGTGACCCCAGGAATCTGTACTGGGACTGGTGGTGTTTAATGTATTCATTAATGATCTGGAAAGAGGAGTAAGGAGTGAGGTGATCGAATTTACAGACAACACCAAGTTATTCAAGGTAGTCAAAACACGAGCAGACTGTAAAGAATTGCAGGGGGATCTTGCAAGACTGGGTGACCAATCATCTAAATGGAAGCTGAAATTTAATGTGGACAAGTGCAAAGTGATGCACATAGGGAAAAACAATCCAAACTCTATGTACACAATGCTGAGTTCTAAATTAGGAGTTTCAGGCAAAGGACCTTGGAGTCATTGTGGACAATACATTGAAATCCTCAGCTCAGTGTGCAGCGGCCCTGAAAAAAGCAAACAGAATGTTAGGAATTATTCATAAAGGGATAGAGAATAAAACTGAAAATATCATAATACCACTATGGTGCAATCACACCTTGAATATTGTGTGAAGTTCTGGTCGCCTATAGTAGAAACAGAAGGTACAGAGAAGGGCAACAAAAATGACACGGGTTATGTAATGGCTCCCCTATGAAGAAAAGCTGGATAGGTTGGGGCTTTTCAGCTTGGAGAAGAGACAACTGAAAGGGGATATGATAGAAGTGTGTAAAATCATGAGTGGTGTGGAACAAGTCAATAGGGAACGGTTATTTACCCTCTCAAATAGTACTAGAACTAGGGGACAATCCATGAAACTAACAGGTAGCAGATTTAAAACAAATAAAAGAAAGTATTTTTTCACTCAAGACACAACTAAGTTGTGGAATTTGCCAGATGATGTGTTCAACAAATTTCTTAAACCCACAAGTATTATAGCTGGGTTTAAAAAGGGGTTGGACAAGTTTCTGATGAATAGGTTTGTAAGCAGCTGTTAGCCAGGTAGGTTTGGGGAATGTAACCTCTTACTGTCAGGAGCTGGAAGTGAACAACAGGAATGGATCAATCCATTGTGACCTGTTGGGTACTTCTTCCATGCAACCAAGATTGACCACTGACAGAGACAGGTGCTGAGCTCAATGGACCATTGGTCTGAACCAGTATGGCACAACTTATATGCTTATGTTCTTAACCATCCATGATGTGGCATAATTGTAAGTCATATTTTGAGCTTTATGGCTAACTGCCAGACGTAGTTAATCAACAAACTGAATCACATAGCAGTGGACCACTTTTTAGTGACAGTGAATTGTAATCTCTGGAAGTGAAAAGACGGGATTTGGTAGTGGGAGGTAGTGGGACCAAGGACAGTGAGGAAAGGAGTAGCAGGTTTTGATTTGTTCAGTAATTTATATAAAACTTTTATTTAAAACTTCGTTAGCTTCTAACATGTCTCTTGCCATTCTGTTTTTTTATATAGGTGTGAACCACTTCCCTAGATTTTGTTTCTCTGCTTATCTTCAGTTTTCTTACTGTTTTCACTGGCTCTTCCTTTTTATTTTCCGTTCACAGAATATTTGCATTTTGATCAGCCCCTTTGTTTTTGTTATTCATTCTTATTCTTTCTCATTCTTTACCTTTCTTCCTTAATTTATTTTTCTTCTTGGTCTATTCTGTTTCTCATCTCTCCTCTTTCTGTGCCACATATTACTCTGCTGGAAATGAAAAGAGTGCCAGTGAGTTCATTCTTGCAGAACAGCTAACACTTTTTTTCATAGGAAGGGAGACCTCCTTAGCTTTGATCTGCATACTCACTCATCTGTTTTGTCTGTCTGTCTGTACATATGGACTACCATTATGTCCACTGTCTACATAACATGAAGGTAAAGGGAGGAAAGTATTGCAATATCTTCTATTACTCATACTTGTATTTTTTTAACTAGGCTGATTCACAGTATTCTTAAGAATATTTAGTGTCCTATGAAGAAAGAGAAATAGTCCAAATATTGCTCTGCTGTTTTTTCCCTTCTTTTGAATATATAAGTACATTTGGCAATCTTCACTAAGATCCAAATAACTTTCAGAATGTTAAGGAAAGAAAGCACCGTGAAGTGGGAATAAAGGAACAGAAGAAATGAGGGTCCACGTGACATAGTTAGACTCTGCCTAAGAAATTAAAATTTGAAGGTCAAAACTTTGAAATCCTTTTTTAATATGGTTTTGGAAATAACTACAGCAGCTGTTAGAAATCCCATCTGTTTTCTCCTTTAACATTATGACAGAGTGAACTAACACACCATAGAAAATAGAATGGTGAAAATTTTACAGTAAACATGTTTTTTCACTATGTTAGTTTTGGTAACTCTCTGAACTATAGTTGCTAATTGTTACAAAGTGAAAGGTTAAAGGCTGTCTTCTACTTTGCTCAGTGTTGTTTTGGTAATCCACAAGGGGCACATTGTAGCCACTTTTGTTTTGTTTGCAAACCACTTGTTTGGATAAAATTTGTGCCTATGTTTTCATATTCAATAGATGTGCAAATCTGTATTTCTGTGACTGCACATGAAAACATTTTTGTGTACCTTTTCTTTTGTACGACTCCAATTTGTGTTCAGAAATGTTTGCTTGTGCAGTCACTTAATGTGATCATGTGTATCCAACTGTTATCTTATTCTGTATCTTCTGCTTCTGAGAGGATTACTGAGAAGGTTGTGACTTCTCTGGCTGCGTCTGTATTCTTCAGGTCCCTTGCCTCAGGTTGGTTTCAAGCCTGGGAACAGTGAAGAAATTCCACAAGTGATATCGGTCTTTCTCCTGCTGGCAAAAGATGAGTATGACAGAGTCACAGAAACACTGTGAGTCCCACCAGTAAAGAGAGAAGCTGGACTGCAGTCTCAGCATGCCAGACAGCTGATTTGCCTGGCCTGACAAGGCTAGCAGCTTCAGCTGTGGCAAAACTGCTTAGAAAAGCCTGCAGTAAGGTTCCCAGAGAGGGGACTGACCCAGGGGGATGATTGTTGAAGGGAACCAGGAATTTGGCTTCTGAGACAGCAAAGAGGGAGATGGTTCCAGGTGGGACTGTCTGCAGAGAGGATAGCTGAAGTCAGGAGTCAGAAAGAAAGGACTTCCTAGCATCCAAGAGCTAGAGAGGAGAACTCTCAAGGACTGAGATGGCAGAGACTCAGGTGTGATGTACTTGCTGCACTAGCAGCAAGTAAGTTATTAAAGGCAGAATCGCTCTCCATTATAAACAGGGGGCCGCCGATATTGAGGAAATCGCTTGAGCTACAGTTCTGAAAAATTATCCATTGCTTATATTTGTGGGGCCCGTCATACATGCAAAATTTGAAGACGATCTAATGAGAAAATCAAAGGTTACAACTGTTTAAAAGTTAATTGCTGGTGCTTAAAATGCACTGTGTCCTGACTATTTTGAACCTTAGATATCTCCTCCCCCAATAGGAGTTGAGCCCTGAGACTTCACAGCCTTGTAGTCTGAGATGTCCATCAAGTGCTGCTGAAGTCTGACAGTTTTTGGTACAACCAAAACTGAGGTATTAAAAATTTAAAATCAGTTCTATTGGCTTGCCCATGCACAATAGTGCCCATGCTTCTGGGTACAAGGACAAGCCAGGCAGTAAACTTGAGCAGTGTGAAGGTGAGGAGGAGAAGAGAGGAAGGGGAGGGACTAGCCGCCACCTCCCTCGCTCTCACTCTGCTGCTGCTGAAGCTCTGCCAGTGGCACCCCCTCCCCCCCCCACCACTAGCCACTCCCTGTGTGTGCCACACTCCTGAGACCCAGCTAACCCGGTCCCGGCATGACAGCTCCCCATCATTGCTGCCTGGCTCCTCTGCCTCCCAGGAGCCCAGATGAAGATCATCACTATGTCCACCCTGCCCCCGCGACAATGACATCAGCTGATCCACCCCCCACCCCCCGCAGCTTCCCAGCCCCAAAACTGACCTCCCCAAGCCCCGCTTTCCCCGCTTGCCTTCTCCCCCCCGCCC
>QEPC01005272.1:960146-970296 GCA_003113815.1 Sphenodon punctatus
CACACACACACACAAATCACCTGCACGAAATTAAACGGGTGGGAGTGGAGATTCAAGTGAATGCACTCTGAGTTGCTGCTACATCAGAATTACTGTTCTCTGTTGTTTTTTTCTCATTCCACTCTCGCACAATTTTTTCTTCCTCTTCAAGTTAGGAAATGTTTTTCATGAAAACTTGGTCAAAAAGACAATCTGAATGTCAGATTTACTCTGACAAGATACCACGATTGTTCAGGATGTCTGTTTTCAGAGTGCTTAACATTCTAATAGTGTTTATAAGGTCAAAGTGCAGCTCCTAACTATTGCAGTTGCAGCTATTAATGATCAGCAATTTGCAGCCTCCTGGCCCAAGTGTCCCAAGTTGAAAAATTATTGGCCGCCTGAGAAAAGCTGTGACTTGTTCCGCATCATGTGGGAGGCAGAATTAGAATCCAAGACTCAATGGCATTCAGCTGTTTTAACTAGAGTTCTATCGTATTTTTTCCTCCAGGTTCCTCCTACATTTACTGCACACCTTGCAATTTCTACAACAGATATTACCTCCTGTGGATGGATCATTACCTCCTGCAAGCACGTCTCCTGGCGCATGTCTGCCCCCAGGAGGGGGTGTAGAACCAATTTGGATGGTTCACCCCCGGAGACTAAGGGAACCCGAGAGGTTCTGGAAAGCTCTTGGGAGTTACCCTCTGATCTCAACGGCTGTCCACTTGATGACCTCGTGACTTTATGGAACACCTTACAGATGGACGCCATTGAACAGATGGCTCTGAGGTGTTGTTTTCCTCAGCGACAGCTCCTCAGGCCTCCGTGGTTTACGGACAGCCTAAGGTTACTGAAGAGGGAAGGGCAGTGATTGGAGTGGCGGTGGCGCCGTTCATGTGCTAAAGCTGACGGATTGCAACATAGAGACAGCTTACATGCCTATGCTGTAGCTGAAAGGGGAGCAAAAAAGGAGTATTTTGCTGCCCGTATAGCCTCTCAAAATCTCATCCAATGGAGCTTTTCCAGGTGGTGAGGGGGTTGGTCGGTCAATCCTCCCTCCCTCTGCCTGGAACCAGAGTCATCCAGTGCCTGCTGTGACATGTTTGTTGATTATTTTGCAGAGAAAATCACTCTGATTCACCACAAATTAGATGCCACACTTATTGCAGTGGGTGAACCAGAGGTTGTGGTAGTCCCGCCTTGTCTGGTTTTGTGGGATCAATTCCAGTCAGTGTTGTCCACCGAAACAGGGGATGTTCTGGAGGCTGTTAGGGCCACCTTTTGTGAACTTGACCCATGCCCACAGTGGGGCCATTACTGGCGGGGGTGATCAGTGCCTCCCTTTGGGAGGACAGAGTGCCGGGCTGCCTCAAAGAGGCGGTGGTGCGGCCTCTGCTCAAAAAACCTTCACTTGACGTTGATTCCCTCGCCAGTTATCGGCCAGTCTCTAACCTTCCCTTTTTAGGGAAGGCTATTGAACAGGTTGTGACTCAGCAGCTACAGGGGCATCTAGACAGCACAGGTTATCTGGATCCCTCGCAGTCCAGCTTTCATCCAGGTTATGGCACTGAGACTGCACTTGTGGCCTTGGTCGACAACCTTCCCTGTAAATTAGATCAGGACCATTAGACGTTGCTAATTCTGTAAGATCTGTCGGCTGCTTTTGACACCATTGACCATGAGATGTTGGTGACTCGCTTGCGGGATTGAGCTACAGTGGACGGGATCATTCTTGATTGGTTCCACTCGTTCCGAGCTGGGAGAACGCAGCGTGTGGTGCTCGGGGACTGTTTTTCATCTCCACAAGGACCTCAGTTGTGGAGTCCCTCAAGGTTCCATTCTTGCCCCGCTCCTGTTCAACGTGTATATGCAGCCACTTGGTGAGGTCGTGAGACAGTACGGTGTGCGGTGTCATCAATATGCTGATGACACCCAACTCTACCTCTTGTTTTCATCCGACCCAGACCCGGCAGTCTCGGTGCTTATGTGATGTCTGGCAGCTATTGGGGACTGGATGAGGGCGAGCCGACTGAAGTTGAATCCCAAAAAGATGGAAGTGATGGTAATGGATAAGGCAGTGGATGTGGTGGCTCCCATCATTGATGGGGTTCTCCCTTCATTGGTTTCCCAGGTTTGCAGTCTGGGTGTGCTCCGCGATCCATATCTCCGCCTGGATCTCCAGGTAGGGGCTGTGGCAAGGAGTGTGTTTCGCCAATTACATCTGGTGTGATGGCTTCGGACGTATGTTTCAGATAATGACCTGGCCACTATCATCCATGCTTTCATTACCTTGAGATTGGACTGTTGCAGTGCGCTCTACATGGGGCTACCAATGGTGATGGTCCAGAGACTGCAGCTAGTGCAGAACGCGGAGGCCCGTCTCCTTATGGGGATGGGTTGCCATAAGCACATTACACCAGTGCTCCAGGCTATGTACTGGCTGCCAATAGTTTTCCCGGGACTGATTCAAGGTGTTGGTTTTGTCCTATAAAGCCCTATACAGATTTGGCCCGACTTACCTACAGGATCACTGCAGTCTGGAGCAACCTCTGCGGTCCGCTGGGAGCACCCTTCTTGAGGTCCCCCGTGTGGCCCAGGGTTCCGCTATGGAGAGGGCATTCTCGGTGGTCGCACCTAGGCTGTGAAATTCCCTCCCGGTGGAGACTCGGGTGGCCCCAGATCTCCCTTCCATCTTATGTGTAAAACTTGGCTGTTCCGCCTGGCTTTTGGTGAGGGAACTGGGGTGGAGGGTTGGGGGGTGGGGTTAGTCTCTGATGTTTTTGCCTTCTCTTTTAATGTATTTGGTTTTATGCATGTTATGTGTTTTAATGTTGTAAGTCTCCCCGAGCTGCCTGGAGCAGAAGGGGCGGAGTAGAAATCGTTTTATAAATAAATAAATAAATATGGCATATGCACTTCTGCCCTTTGTATTCAGTCAGGCATCCTTACCTAGGTTTTAAGAGACGGATGGCTTTGTACCCCCATGAGAGAGGCTGTTTGCCCATGTTATGCAATTTCACATTACTTTGTATCTTATGTGATATGTTGTAACTTGTGTATGCCTACTCATTTAGCAGAGAAATTAACACGAGTTTCATCATAGATGTCAGGGCAGGGAAATCCAGCTCTGATGCTAGCGTGAGTTCTATATTACGTGAGATTTGAATGTGTGCATGGGATGAGTTCTGTAGTAAGGGATATTGGACAAAGTAGTACATCACTAATTTTATTGAACATAGTAAAGTTGATAGGTGGAATCAGAATTATAGAGTTGGAAGGTACCTCAGAGGTCATCTAGTCCAGCCTCCTGCTAACATTTGGACATGACAGAGTCCTTCACCAAGCAATTCAGGAGTTAGAACTGTACACTCAGCAACATGATGGTAAATGCTGGTGGTCACTCTTTCACTTTCCCCTTCTTGAAACATTGAAGTATAGTTTCCATCACATTTTCTTTTACAGTGTCTGGTTCTGGTATTATGAAACATTGTATTTCATTCTTGTGAAACATTGAAATAATGTTTCCATTACATTTTGTATTGTATTTTATATCTGCTTCTAATGATTTCAAGGACAAAATAACTGATAAACTACACTATATCTGGCTCTTTGTCTCTATAACTCCTTCTTCAGGACTCCATGCCGGTGATCATGGCTCCACAATCATGAAGGCCGGTGTGCTTGTGGATGCTATGTTAAAAATTTACGTTCATTCCATCTGAAAAAACTTGGAAATGTATTAACCAAAAAACCTAACTTTTTTTTTAAATATTAAAAGTAAAACCATTTCCAAAACAAAAAACGTCCCTCTGAAAAAACATTACACAAAATATTTTACCCTACATTAAACTCCCAAGAACATGAAAATTAATTACAATTGCAATTCAAAAAAACATTTAACAACATAAATTACAACAAAAATTAAACTCCAAAAAGCATGGAAATTATTTCCAGATTTTCTATCTATATTCCATAATTTACCATCAACATTAAGAGAAGATATGTAATAAAAGTAATTATGTTTTGTAATAAATTACTATTTACCACTAGCTAAACTATCACATTATTTCTTTACAGGTCATTTATTTATTATCATAAGTTGCGTACAAAAAATTTTTCAAACTGCCTTAAATCTGTCCTTTTGCGTAGAATTGCATTGTATACAACTAATTGTATAAGGTTGTCTACACTAACATTGTCAACATTTCATTGTATAAAGTGTATACAATTTCTATACATGTAAAGGACAGTCATGGCAGCAATAAAAATGTATTTTTCAAAAAAACATGAACAGCATATCTTAATGTTTGAACCCTTCTTAATAACGTAAATATATGCTCATTGATTTTATTTTTAAACAGTGATCTTGAGTGGGAGCTTTGGTTACTCCGACCATCTGAAAAATCAGGCTTATATTGGTGCCCAGTAGGGATTAAAGATCTGGACTCTAAACATTTATTTTCAAAAAATTGCATAGGTGTAATATTTGTTTGCCAGGAGTGTCTCCAAGAGTCATAGGGTGTTAACAAACATAACAGCGTAGCATTGCCATCACGACCCAGCCCAGGTCAGGAAGCCACTGCCAATCTGGTCTTGACTGGATTGGGCTGCCCAAGTAATGTGCCAGCGGCCAAAAGGGGAACCAGCTGACTCCGTGCTGCACCCAGCGCTACACCCACCACCATGATGGGCAGCCATGGCGGATCTGGGCCAGGTCAAGGCGGGCCAAAGTGGCCTGCCGTCACGTTTGTTAATACCCATAGTCTCCCTCCTCTTTTAGTTGCAGCGTACATTCCACACTTAGCAAGGTCATGACTTGGGTCCGTGTAGGAGATTCCACATTTGAATTTCTATCATTCCTACACAAAACAATTGTATTTACTAAAATTGAAGGCATCCATTTATGAAATGAATAACCATATAACACCCTAGAATTCTGCAATTCAGTCTTTGTGTGTCTGCCTTTGAAAAGAGGTATTCTAGTTCTCATCTTCATGTTGAGAAGAAAATTACAAATAATGTAATTAAATGTGTCAGCTAAAAGAACTGCCCAGTCTCTCCACTGACAAACGTTTTGAGTGTTAACTACGGGAACCATCTTGAGTCTCCTGAAGGGTAAATTAAGAGAATGTTCTGAATTTCAGATATGACTAACAAAATTAATTGTAGAGTTATTGGGTAATTTCAAACGTGACGCCACCATAGTCAACCACACTGGATCACAGTGGATCCAGTGTGGTGGCTGTGATGGGTGATACATCTGTTTGAGCCATGCCAGATGTTCCACGGTGAATTCCTGGTGAGGTTCAAAGCTAACCATGGTTCTGGGGGTGAGGCCGACTTCAACCCCAGAACCGTGGTTAGCTGAATCACTATCAGGAAAGGGGCAAAAGTAATGTGTGTTACCTTGCCCCGTTCCTGACCGTGGTCTGGACTGCGGTACGGGATTGGGCGCAGCGGCCATGTTGGCCGCTGTGCCCACCCGTCTCTGTGAGGGCAGGCGGATGTGGGAGGGCAGGGCCTTGTGACCACACATCGCGCCGCATGGCCCTGCCCCCGCCGAGATTCCCCTGCATGATGAAGCCGGCACATCTAAAAGACAGACGGCTTCATCACTGACCGGGATCCGAGACGGAATCCAGTCCGGTTTTGAGCGTGTTGAGCCTGGAGGCCCAGCACGTCTGAAATTACCCATTGATGTGCACACGGTTATAATCTATGAGGACTTTATATACTGGAAACAACTCTGACTATGTTTTTTCTTTTTGAATAAGAAAAGTTAGATGTTAGATGGCTACATTAAATGAAGCTTTGGTATTTTGTACAAGCTTTGTAATAAAATGTTTCCTTCTGGAACTATCTTACTGATTTTTGTCCAGGATTTCATTATTTTCAGAATAGCCAGTAGCACAGCTAAAAACATTTAATACAAAATACTTATTACCTATTTTATTTTGGTGTGTAGTTTTTAATACTGTTGTCTTATTGATGTCAGTGATCATTCAAAGAAGTACTATGCCCACCAGAGACATTCTCCAACACTGACAGACTGAGGGTGCAATCCTCCACTCATTGAAGGCAACAGCATAGCTCCCATTTGCTTTGAATGTGGAAGATTGTCCTGTGAGTGCATATGAAAATTTTAAATCACTGTTTACTATGTGATTTCCCAAATTATCCAGTTACTCTTTTGACCAGTTCAAAAGTAGGTGCTGTAGAGATTTATTTATCAAATCTCCCCTATGAGGCGGCAAAAGTAGAAGTTAATGGTGTGAGTCTTCAATCCAGAAATGTTACAGCTGTGGTGAAAAGTGTTTATCCTATAGGCATGCTTAAGCATATAAAGTAAAACCACATCCAGTTTCCAATTTAGTGTTCAGTCCTGTGGAAAATGTGAGATTTGTCAATAGAAGCATTGATTCACAACTGGTAGATTGTCATAAGTGTTTGTGGTTTGTTTTTATCCCGTTTCTTTGGTGAGATAAAACAACTGAACTTTCTTTTGTGTTTTCCAATGTCTTCCATATTAATTTCCACCTCAGTGACACATACTAATAAGACCAGCATTGATCAACTCCAGGTTTTCCTGCCTCTGATTACAGCCAACAAGATACTTATGACTCCAGCATATGTTGATATTTTCAGACTAGGGGGAATTTGATGAATTTTGGGACAAATACCAGCATGGTCAAGATTTCTAATCAACACTAGAAAGAAATAGTTGACTTGAAGAACTGCATCAAAACTTAATCTGCTATTCCAGAAATGAGAACTTTTTCAGTTTGAAGTGGAACAACAACGCTTTGTGCAGTCTCTGTTTGATCCTAAAGGCTATGATCATGTAGAGTTCATTCTCTGTATTATAGGGGAGACCAATTTCTATCTTGACAGCCATGCCAATATAACTGGGAAGGGAAGTCCAAAATGACTAGCAGAAAAAACACCACTTATTTATAAAAATAATAATTTCTAATTCATTGAAGAAGCTGCACCAATTAGAAACAAGACGTCACAGCAGGAAAAATAAAATCTAGCAGAACAAATTCCAGATTTAGCTTTTGGGTTCAAGTATTAAAATATATAAACATTTACTCACTCACTCACTCACACACACACACACACTCACACTCACACTCACACTCACACACAGAGCTAGAATATAGCAATAAATGTTTTCCACTGTTTTAAACTTTCATTCCAATATCGTTGCATTTGTCAAGAATATTCTAAGTATCATCCTAGATTCATTCCTTTAACTCAAATTTTGTTCTTTCATTGTTCCTTTTTCTAAAGGATGTCGCATGTTCTTCACTTTGAAGATAAAAGCAGAAAAGTGAAAGATGCAAGCATCCAGGATGAAGACACTTTTGAAATCTATGATCCTCGAAATCCAGTCAATAAGAGAAGAAGAGAAGAAAGCAAAAAGATTATGAGGGAAAAGAAGGCAAGGAGATGAAAGGAATGTAAAGCTATCTAGAGCTTGTTTGGAAAATGACTGCAAAAAAGTACATGCTTTTTAGTAGCTGTAGTCTCAAAAGATATTCCTTGTGGAGTGTGAAAAGGAATCTCTCGTCTAATTCTAAAAGAATTACCTTGATTGGTTTTTGTGTGAATTGTGATGCAAAATAAGGAACTGTACTTAGCAGAATACACACGCATTTTTATAACTATCTATTTAATAAAATACTTTCAAGAAGTGTTCTGTTCACTGTTTTATGCCTGATAAACACTGGGGATAATGCATGTGTCATTGAAAGTGCCCTTTTGGGGGGGATGATGAACAAAAGGTATTTGCCAGAATGAAAAAGAAAAATGGATTTTTGATTTGAAAAATAATAGGATTAAGTCTATTTACGAAAGGTTGTTTTTTATTAAACGTATAAGTCTTTGAGGTGTTTATACACCTTGGAGCCAAATCATATCTTGCACATCCTCACTGGGCGCAAGATCGCATGTGCAAGTGTTGCACAACCCTTGCACACCACATGCACAGCACGTGCCCCTCATGTGAATGCTGTGCATGACGAGCACATGCAGTGCATGTGGTGTGAAACCCCTGCACATGCACACCTTGCACACAATGCATGCACAAGATATGGATTGGCCCCCTTGAGCGTATAAACAATTGGATTCATCAACAGAAGTACAATCACTAAAACCAGAAAATAAATTTGCAAAATTTCAGACTTCTAGTGCAAAGTGTAAGCTGATTTCAACTCCCTTGAAACATCATCAAAACTGTTTGGAAAAACATGATGAAATACAGATTTAAGAATCCTACAGCAGAAATCTCCATATCTTGACGTCTTTGATCCAGATCCTTCCTTTATTCCTGATATGCCTGATGTCCCCCACAACTCTCAAGCACGATATTGCTACAGTCCACAAGCCACTTTCTCTGGAATTAGCCCCATTGAGGCCCAAACATTGAAGACTGTATTTCACAAGCTTTGGAGCAATTTAAAAACTTAATGTAAAGAGAAATAATAACTATTCCTTACGTGGAAAAATGTTTAGATCTCACGCACCTACCAGCACATCTTTAATTCCCAGAATGAAATCAATAATTATAGAGTAGTAATACAAAGAAGTACACATCACATAATTTATTTAATAATTTATTAGTTTGTTAATAATTGTGGCTTATTTATTTTCAACAACAAAAATGCATATTTCAGCAATAAAAATGAGACTTTGGCCACAATCCCAAGCGGGATCCATGTGAGATCCGCATGGCACAGTGCAATAATAGTAGACTTTATTGAGTGACCAGAAAGTCATTTCAATCAATTACAACCCAAAATTAAAACAGCAATAATAATAATGACAATAATAATACCAAAAAAATTAAAATAGTAATAATATTATCAGTATAAGTAACAATTAAATAGTAATATATATATATATATAATTACAAGTGACAAAAAAATGTTTATCAATTAAAGAAAATACCTCATACAATTATAGCAGATTTTGGAAAGTTGATAGCAATTGTCTCCATTTGATATCGAGAATCCCTGCACAGAAAGAGGCCTTAGTCCTTGCAAGGCAAGTAACTGAACTAGTGCCACATCATGAGTTGAAGAAGAGTAGTTACAAAGAAACTGGTCCAGAAATTTCCCCCGCAAATCAGCATAAGCCAAACAAGTAAATACCACATGCTCCAAGGTTTCCATATGCCCAAGGGAGCAATTTGCACAAAACCTAAGTTCCCTAGGGAGACCAGCATATCTGCCGCTGAGTACAGCAGAAGGAAATGAGCTGAGGCGGAATAGCAAAAATGCATGCTGCTTACGCCAATCTACCCATAACATGAGATAGGGAAGCTCGCTTGGGTAGGAGCTTATTTTGTTGTATAGGGAGGCAACTCTCTGGTTGGATAGGGCTGATAGTTCATCTTGCTTTACCTGGTCTCCAATTCTTAGCTTGACCAACTGCAGGGCACTCTTAAGATTATATGCAAGAAAAAAAGATCTTGAAAAACCTAACTTCATAACTTCTTTCCTGATTACTGAACACCAGGGATCATTCCCGTCCGGGTCTATTATTGAATTAATAAGACAATTAGACTTAGAGGGGAATAAATAGGTCTTCATCCAATACTTAATGGAAGCAAAAAGAGCCTGGAATTTCAAGGGTCAAGAAGCTGTTTCAGCCCTCAACAACAATTATGGGGTGCCTCTTGGAAGTTTTAGGATTGTCCGCAGAAAACTATTCTGGAGTGACTCGATAGAGTTTAAGATAAGCCAAACCCCAAATAGGGAATGCATAGAGGAGTTGGCTTACTGCCTTGGCTCTGAACAAGCGAATAGCAGGCTTGATCAGGCGGCCTCCATGGGAAAAAAAATAACTCTGAATAGTTTGGGAAGTCCTTTTGGCCTGACCCAGGGCCAGTTCAAAATGCAGCCGCCAGCTCCTGAAAGCTGAAAATGTGACACCCAAATACTTGTAAGAGGCAACTTGCTCAATTCAATGATTACCCATAAACAAAGAAAATGCCGATTTCCTGCCCCCCTACAACCATAACTTTAGTTCTTCTTCGAGGATCTCCGCGATTCTCACTCTTGGGATTTACTTCCTGCTCCGCAGGTACCGGAAAACCTCTCGTCAGCAGTATCCAGGCAGATTACGCCTGGAAAAGACTAGAATATGGTGAGGGCTCCGCCCC
>QEPC01005272.1:978717-991084 GCA_003113815.1 Sphenodon punctatus
CTCAGGAAGGAGATTTCTCACGGTCTGAGGATATCGGCCGACAGTTGGAGATCAGCAGGATTAGAATGTCACCTCATATTCGGGATTATCTGATGTTTGTTTCTGAGATGGGGCAGGTTGCTGTTTATCTTACTGCCCCCATTTCTTGAAGGGCAATGCAATTGCTGTGCTGTGCTCGACTTAACGCTTTCCCCTCCCGTGTTTATGAGGGCCGGATCCAGGCTACTCCCTACGCTGAATGGCTTTGCCCATTCGATTAATTAACAGATGAGACCATTGGCCATATAATTTTTCATTGCCATCTATATGATGGGCCACACCAGAAGTTTTTGGGACCCATTAAGTACCCAGGGCTCATGCCCTCTTGGCTTTCTTTCTTGACAGCAAAGACCTAGAGGTCATAAAGAGTGTTGCAGCATTCTTGCTGCAGGCTGTTCAGTTTAGGAATCTATTTTTAAAACCTATTCCCATACCCCCGCCAAATGTAAATGTCTGACTGTCAGTGGATCCTTACTTTAATTTTATTGTTTTTTCTGTTTACTAGGAGGTTTAAAAACTTTCTTTTTATTTTGGCTGTAATAAGTATGGCAATAATTATGTTCCTTGTAGGTTAAAATTGTTTGTCATAATTATGTTGCTGCAATGGTCTTGGACCACGCAAATAAAGAATTTGATTTGAAGTCACTTTTCAGAAAAAATAGACCTTGGGTGCAGTCCAATGGCCCATGTACACAGAGTGCAGGAACCATGCTCCAGCCAGAATGTGTGCGCTCAGCTGTGCATGGCACACGTGCGCACATTATGGCCATGCACCATGTTGGGGGGGGGGCAGCGTACATGGGCTGTTGGATTGCCTATGTCTTTTAAAAACGCTGGTTCCAAGGTTATTTTGGCTTTATTTGTTTGAAACTGGGTAGTATCCATTGATCCCAATCCTAGTACGTGGTTTTCTTTTCATCAACCAGTTTATCTTCATTTTATCTTTCATTCTATAATTTCTGCCCTGTCAAGTCAATTGTTCTAGCAAGAGCTAATAAGGTTCTGAATGATCTCCGCTGAACTGAATTAGGGACCCATGCACACCCTTGATATGGGTCCCTCTGGGAACAGGGGACTCCCCTCCGCAGGTATCCTTGTCTCCCCTGATGTTCATTCTCCCTTGTCTCCCCCTTCCTTATCTCTTGGGTCACTTTCTCTCTCTCTCTCTCTCTCTCTCTCTCTCTCTCTCTCTCTCTCTCTCTCTCTCTGACTGACTGACTGACTGACTGACTGACTGACTGACTGACAGACAGACAGACAGAGCCAGAATATGCACGGGGGAGGAAGGTCTGAAAGTGGCCTAAGACTGTAAGTTCCTTGGGGTAGAGACCTGTCTGTAACTACTGACTGTACAGTGCCAGGTACATCACTGACATTATATAAATAAGTAATAATGAATAATCAGGACTGGAGGATCAGCAGCCTGGCAGTGAGATGAATCAGTAGCCCATCATGTTGCGTTTGGGTATCAGTTGGTGCTGGAATGCAAGTAGGGCATGCCAGGGCCCTCAGATTTATGGGGTGCCTGAATTGCCATGTACCCGGTGGCAGCTCTAGACTGGTGCCATAATTTCTTACTGTTAAAATACTTTGAGGCTTGTAAATGGAATTTTAGAATAATAGCAATATTTTCATAAGTATAATTACTTGTATATGGCTAAGTTATCGATTTACCCATGATCTGCTATTTACAGTAAAATAGAGTATATACCAAATGAATGTCAGATTGGCTAAACTGAAACCTATCAAGGGTTTCAAAGTTAATTTTCTATGATCTGCATAACACTCTGTCAGTAAAGACTCTTGTTACAAATAAATTAGCATTCCCTGTCTTTTTGGCACCAGAAGGCTGCATCTCAATTAGGTACAGGCAGAAGGGTTCTTTTATCACAGGATTATGATTCAATCCCTTTAAATGTGACTTCTTCTCTCAAATCCATTTGGCCCAAGGGTTAAAAGGAAAGATAAAGGAAGATAAAGTACTTACATTAACTGCACCTTTATTAGATAAGGATCCCATGGTTTTCACAGCTAATTAAGCTGAAAGCAGATCTAGTCTTACTAGGCAAGTTGAAAGACATGCTTTCATAACACATCAAAACATTACTGCACCTAAATCCATTGACTTTGAGCTTGTGAAAATGAAGGCTGAGTGAGATTTCAGTACAGCTAATCACAATGGGAAGCTGTAAAATTATTCTTACTGCTTGAAAAAAACCCTGTTATAAGGGCTTGTCAAAACAAAGTGGGTGAATGTGGCCTGAAGTATTGAAGCACAGCGATATCATTATCTTAATCTTCCGTTAACTTAATTGTTTCTCATTTTGATTCAAGATATGCACAAGCTGAAACTCCATCCATAATTCTCCAGTAGTTTCAAGGTTGGAAGATTACTTTGTGGTTACATAGGGTGAAAACAGACATAGTGCTAACTCTAACACCACTTTAATATTTCTTATGCATATTGCAGCAATATAGCCCTGCAACATGCATATGAAATGCTAGACTGTGTTAATGTGGCATTGGCATTATGTCTGTTTTCACCTGTAGTTATGATTTGGAGTGATATCAGCTCTTAATATTTCATGGCTTTTTACAGTAAAAAATCTGAGCATTTTTAAATGGCCTTAGTAAAATATATTTGAGGAGCCATTCTGTATCTATGAAGTGAATCTCAGAAGAATATTTTCTAGTCAACAGCTGTATACTGCAGTTCTTCTAACTAATAACTCTGCCTCTTTTCCAAGAAGCATTATTTATCTATCAACATGGAATCTTATTACATTTTTTAAAAATTCCTTTGGAGGACTACATTGGTTGCATAAGTGAAATCCTACACTTTAAAGACAATGACAAGACTGAATTGACTTCGGTGGGTTCAGGATTTTATCATGCATGCAAGAAAAGAAAATAGACTTGCTGTCCTAAACACACTTCATTCCATAGTTCATATCAAATTTTGTTCATGTTGTTGCCCTTCCATCATTTGTTTTTTCTTCTTGCGAAGTTACACCAGGCAGAAGTCACAGAGCACAAAGAACTCTCCGAAAGAAACAATGTTGCAGAAACAGTTTAAAGTATTCTTCCCTTGCATCTGACAAATAATGTTTATGGGGGCTTGGGGTATAATGCACATTTACTGCTTCAATTCCAGGATCACCCTTGATGTCTAACATGGTCTGTAATACAGCCAGGGAATTTGGGTACAAGAAGGAGGAAAATATACCAGAATGAGAGAGGATTTTTTTTCCCAGCTAAACTTAAACTCCCTGGCAAAGAGTTTGCCAGCTTACACTGGGTACTTCTACATGTACGTTATCCCTGAATAAACCCCTCTTAATTCAGGGATTGTTTGTGTGGACAGACATCCTGGTATAAATAATTCCTGCTTCCTAGTTTTATCCCTGAATTGCCCAACCTTTTTTTAAAGGTTTGATTTTTTTCAGTATAAAATAATACAGGAATAGTGCTTATGTACAGTTATCCCAGACTGAAGCCCCTCTCCCTGTTCCACATAAAAAACTGCAGATAGAGTTTGCCTCCCCTCTACCCAATGTGTCAATAGTATTCTACGGTCTCTGGTGGCAAACTGTAACAGGTAGGGATTTACAGCAGAGAAGGCTGTGACAAAATGCTACCCATACTGCCTCCTAATCCACTTTGACCCTGCAGTGGAGAGAATCCATCACACCCATCCACTCCAGGGACCTATGACAGGAAGTGACATAGGCACAGCAAGGATGTTGGGAGGAGAGGGTCTCACAGCTGTCCACGCAGCAGCCAGGAGAGGCACCCAGGACCAGGGGATACTGCCCTCCCTTTAGGGTCTCTCACCAAACCCTCAGATTGTCCAGAGGCAGGGAAGGGGGGCAGCTGGGAATGGAGGGGGCAGATGTGTTAAGTATCTACAAGGGCACTGGCATTCCCACCAATTCAGAAATCTGAGCGAAAGAAGTTGCTGAAATTCAACTGCACTATCTGTGTGGCAGAATCCAGTTCCCTTTGGAACTCCCCTGTTTGTCTCGGCTCTGCACAAATACAGAATCCCTTCTGGAAATTTATGTCCCGGGCAATTAATGACAAGACTGATGCTCTAACAGAGGCATTCTCCTCTTGGTCGGAGTTCCCCAAGACACTGAAATTCAACTGTTGCACCATGGGATTGATGCAGCCCTCCTTGTGACTCTTATACTGGTATAAGCGTCTTCACTGCAATCCCGGAATTGTGCTTATCCCTGAAAATTAAAGATAGTGTAAACAGTTATCCCTGGATGACAATCCTGGGATGTCATCCCAGAATTACAGCTAATACTGGGATAAATGCAATCCTGTAGAAGCAGCCACTATGTCAGACCTATGGAAGTAATGTGGGTTTGGTTGAAAATCCTCATTTAGGGGGCTGTGCGCATTGCAGGGCATCAGGGGCATTGCCCCTCCTGGCCTGATCCCCCTCCGCACACTCTTCATAAAAAGTAAGGAAAAAAAACAAAAAGAAAAAACAACTTCACCTAAGTCCCAAAGGCACCGAGGGAGGGGGGGAGCCGAGTCCTCCAGTTCAGCAATCAGCTGAGTGCTCAGTGTTGTTGTCATTGTGCCTCCCTGGACACATGTGCAGGCAGGAGCTGAGGGGTTGGGGGCCAGTGCCTCCTGCTGAGCCTGCTCTAAGGAGTCCCTTAAGGGACAAAACTTTACAAAAGCGATTTGGGCTATTGGGCTAAGAGCCCATGCTGCCTGAATGGGGAAAAGTACTTTGCTTTCCCCACCAGTGGAGGCAGTGTTCCACAGAGCCCTATGGGCTGCTTTCAAAGACTTCGTCTGGACTGGAGACTCAACCTCCCAGGCAGTGTGTGCCAGTATGCACAGCTCCTGCTGTTGAGGGCTCAGGCTGCCTGCCTGTACCCCACCCCCTAGGGTGGGGTTAAAAGAGAGTTCGCCTCATTTGGCATGCTGGTGATCTGCGCCATTTTGGTGGAGAGAGAGTGCTGGCTGGCCTGACTTATTTGTGGCTTTGTTACCCCACGCTGCTGCTGGACCTGCATCAGAAACATCCCCATTGATGAGTTAATTATTTTTAGCTATTTTGCTGGGGAAAACTGGTGGAAAAGGGGGCCTGGGGGGCTGCTGGGGGAGGAGAGAGAATGGGGCTTCTGGGGGGCTGCTTGGGGGGGAAGAGAGAATGGGGCTTCTGGGGAGCTGCTTGGGGGGGAAGAGAATGAGGCTTCTGGAGGGCTGATGAAAATGGGGCTGGGGTTAAGGCGGCTGCTGGGGAAAATTGGGCTTCAACAGAGCTGTAACAGTGAAGCATGTTTTGGGGGACAAGTAGAAATCCTCGCGGCTGCTTTTATGGTGTGCTAAGGACTGCACATAACATTGTTGCCTTAAGATGGTTTGCTTTGCTTGCTCTGTGTTTGCATGATGCATTGCTACTTTCCTTCTCCCCTCCCAAGCATGATTAGAGAGGCCATTTTGTAAATGTGTGGGTCTACTGGTCATGGCTGCTCTTTTCTTAAAATGGTCCCTTCACTGTTTCACTGCTGCTCTCTGCTGAAAAGTAGTTTCTGGTCTCTTGCTTGTGACTGTGTGGCTTTGAGCATCTTGCCTGGGGTTTTTGTTGAGAAACGGAAGCTCCCTTGGTTTCTGGGACTCTGTTCATATCTCTCAGACTGCTCCTTCAACATTTCTCTTGCTGGTATCTCCTCTATGTTTCTTCCCCTCCCTGTGGGAGTTACCCAAGGCTCTGTCTGGGCCCCCTTCTCTTCTCCCTTTACACTCTTTCTCTGGGTAAACTCATTGAAACCCATGGCTTCCAGTACCACCTGTATGCTAATGACACGCAACTCTATCTCTCCACTCCCATGCTCTCCCCCTCCATACAGTCTCATATTGCTGACTGTCTTGCTGACATCTCTGCCTGGATGTCTCGCCACCAACTCAAGCTTAATATGGCCAAGACTGAACTCCTCATATTTCCCCAAAAATGTTTCCCTCCTACTTCCCTCTCAATTTCCATTGAGCGAGTCACCATCCAGTTGGTCCCTCAGGCGCGTAGCCTGGGATTCATCTTTGACTCCTCCCTCTCCTTTAAGCCTCAGATCCAGGCTGTTGCTAAATCCTTTCGCTTCACTCTATACAATATTGCTAAAATCCAGCCCTGCCTTACTGTTGCCACCGCAAAAACCCTAGTCCATGATTTAGTCATATCTCACCTTGACTACTGCAATTTCCTCCTTACTGGTCTCATCTGCTCCAATCTCATCCCCATCAACTCCGTTCAGTGCTCCACAGCCAAAATCATCCACCTTACCCGTCGCTTAAACCAGTTCAGCCCCTCCTCTCTTCCCTATACTGGCTCCCTCTACGTGACCGCATTCAACACAACTCCTGATCTTCACCTTCAAGGCTCTTCGTGGCCTTGCCCCCTCATATCTCTCCGCTCTTGTATCCCACCACACTCCTACCTGGGAGCTTCACTCCTCGTCTGCCCCCACCCTCGCCTGCTTGCAAAACCCTTGCTCCTCTAAACGTCTTCACACCTTCTCCCTTGCTGCCCCTCATGCCTGGAACTCCCTCCCTGGACACGTTCACTTTGCTCCTTCCCTCCCAACTTTCAAATCCCTCCTGAAAACCCACCTCTTCTGTCAGGCCTTCTCCATCTTGTTGTGAGTGAAACTGCATCCTCTTCTCCCTCACTCAGAATCTAGTTCCCTGTAGCTAAGTGAAGCACATGCGCCTGCAACTTCTCAACCTCATGAATGTACTCTTTTTTCTCCCGATGTTCGCCTGTCCCTTGTCTTCCCCTCCCTTTTCTCTTAGATTGTAATTTACAGTGCCAGGTACATCACTGACACTATATAAATATTAATAATAATAATAATGACAACAGAAGACATAGGTCAGGTGACTCCCTCACATAGATACATGGTAACCATCATGAAAATTAAGAATGATCATTTATCTGTTTTCATTGTAACATAAATAAACTAGCCATGTAGTGCCTATGCTTACAGCTTTCTGCTGACAGAGCTGCAGCCTAAAAAATTCAAACCTACACCACAGACCATGTCTCCTCACAATTGATCCTGTGGTTTCTTATCACTATGTAAAAAGTTATGGTAACCAGGAACATCTACTGAATGATTCTATTTAAATAGACAGATCCGAGTTTTTACGGAATTGGCAAATGCATCTCAAATGAGGTTCCACTAAACCCTTCCTGGAAAATAACATTGTTTGGTGATGCCAATTCTGCAGGGGGAGACCTAACCACTAACTTCAGAGTGCTGAAGAGGAGTATAAATTACCACCACCTTGGAGTATGAAATTGAGTTATAATGGCTGTGTCATGAGGTTTATGCTCCCAAGGTTGGTCCTTGCCTTTTCATGCTTCAGTTGCCTCATAAACTGGCACAGACCTCAGTCATATAGTTAATTCCCCTTCCCAGGGTTGGTTTATGCTGTGCCCAGTCATTGACCCTGAGTAAAAAGTAGGCAGCTTGACCGTTTCCCCTCAAGTCTCTCTCTCTCTCACTCCAGGAATCACCCCAGGCTCATAGCAGCTCAGGCTAATCCTTCAGCATATTTCTAGTCTCTAGGGCAGCGGTGCCCAAGGTTATGGTCTGTTTTAAGACTTCAATATATTTCTGTGATTTCAGATAGCCACAACAATATGGAAAGTATATGAAATATCAGTTGAAAGCCTGAACCCATCTGCAGATGGAGTGCTCACTTGAGGGGGCCAGCCCACAGTACGTGAGCTTATGTTCAAGGGCTTGCCCACATGCTCACAGTAGCCTGAAGAGCTCAGGAACATTCAGCTTGATCCTTTACACCAGGCCTACTGACACGGAAGAGCTAGACAGTCTCTCTGGCATCTCCTGAACAATTCTCTTTCTCTCTCAGACAATCCCTGGTTTCCTCCCTCCCTCCTTCTTCTGTTGTGTAACAAGCCTTGGAGAAAAACAACTGCTTGAAAAAGGCAAAGCAGAGGTTGATTTGAAGCAGAAATTAAGTATTTCATTATTTGTTGCCTGCTTAGAATGCAAGAAGTGCTGCAGAAGTGCCTAGGATACTATTGTCCTCAATATCTCATCTTCATGGATGATGAACAAACCATCTACACTGTGTGCAGAAAGTTAGAAACAGTACTTCAGCTGCTACAAATGCAAGTCATTTCATCAGGCTGCTCAAGAACATTCTCAGAGATGCCAAAGTCTCAACTGTGAGGCTGTAATGTGAGATTCAGATTGGAAATGGAGTGAGGCAGTATGAAAATACATCACCAGAACCACTAATGACTGAACTTGAAGCCATCAAAGAGCTTGAGATAGTGGGCAAGTACATCTACCTTTGTCAAATGGGTCATAAAACAATGAAGGTGAAATTGGAGGAAGAACTAGCTCTCACAGTGTGGTATTCATTCAACAGACTGAAGCAATTTCTCACAGGAAGGAGGCTGCTGCGGCTGATGCCAAAGCTGTACAGCATGTGCTTCCTGCCTTTTGTTATCGATGATGGTGAAGCTTGGACATTGATGAAGAAAATGGAAAACCACTCAAAGACAAGTGTGGAACAGGAAATGTAGGGTATAAAACTGAAGGACAGAACGCACCTGTGGTTCAGACAGAAAGAACTGGTATTGTTGTTGTTTGTTGCTTTGTTTTTGTTGTTTTGGTGGTGGTGTGTTTTTTTAAAAAAAGTTGAATAGAAAAGTCCACTTGATGGCCTTTTGTAAACTGGCAGATGAAAGGTAGACCAAAAAGGTCTTACCATGACATCCCAGGAACCACAAAAAAATAGTGTGATAGAGAGATGAGATAAAGCAGAAAGAAGCTGCTTGTATTAAACTGAAACAAGACCAGAGGAACTGCTCAATTAGGGAAGTTTCCCTCTAGCAGTGGATGAATCTGATTGACTGATGAGGATGTAGTTTGTTATATCTAAAATGATTTTTGAAGATATCAAATTATTATTAAATATTATCTGTGCTCTTTTACTCTTTCTTTCTCACTCACATGCACACACTGACTACAAAGAAAAATAATATATTAATTCTGAATTATAGTTGAGAAAGAATTAATTCTTTTACGCTGAAGGTAACAATAACTCAGAATTTGGAATAAGCAAAGTATTTGAACCCAAAATTATACATCCAAAACAGAGTTAAACAAAGAGCAAAAACATCAGTTATATATATATAATCCAGAATGGACACTTGGTGTTAAATTATGTTGTCAGTGGTTGTAACTCACAAAAATGTTTCCATTCAAGTTTTTTTAAAGTGTCTTTTTTTATTAAAAAGAAAATCATCTGGAACTGTTTTAAACTCTTCAAGTGGTATTGGTCTTGATAAGTCAATTTATCAAATGCTTTTTATGGAAAAACTCAGGCATGCAGTGTTTGGTAAAGTATAATTATAACACTGAGGGCACAGGCCTCCACCATTAAAAGACAATGGCAAAACTCCCATTGGCTTTAATGGTGGAGGATTGTCCTGTGAGTTGAAAAAACAAAACAAAAAAGTGAGAGAGATAAGATCTGGCAGAGAAGCAAGTGATATTCCCCAGAAAACCATGTCAAATTCTGTTTCAGTCATTAACCTTTTCTTTAATGTAGCACTGAGCGTGCTGGAAATTTTTCATGTTAATGGCCTGTTAGACTCTGAGACCACATGCTTGGCACTCGCTCCCTCTGAGTTCCATGAGACTTTTGCCTGTGTGAGTACTAAGTAAAAAGCTGAGCAAGAACTTCAGATTTGCAGGCATCTGTTCCGAATGAGCTTGAATGGGGAAGGTGGGCCGGTGAGTGACTATATTTCAGTCTGTGATAAAAGATGGGTCAAGGTGCTTTTAAAAGGGATTCCTTCAGCTCACATTTTCCCACCAGTTAACACATTGACATGATGATAGTCCCCCACAAGTGGGTGTTCTCCCAGGCTCTCTTACACATGGCTACCATGCAGCAACCACTCACCTACCTGAGAAGGTGGGGGATCTGATGATGCAGAGCCCACCACCATGGGCTAATGCAAGCTAATACATGCCCGTATGTTGGCATGACATCAGTTAGGTTGAATGTAACCTGTATATTCGTGCAGGCCTGGAGGGTCGTGGAGAAAAAGCATTGGCCATTTGATGGAGTGTCAGCTGCTTGCACATCTTGCTGTCAGGGTCACATGCATAATATCTGCCTTGAAAGCCTGGTACCATTTTTAAAACATGCATTCTCCATGCTTGGCATTGGTCAAATGTCTACACCCCATGCTTGCTCTTTTCTAGCTGCTGCATTCTCCGGAGACTTACAGAGGCTTACAGTCAACACTACCCTGGCTCAGACTGTCATTCAGTCAACAACCAGCACTGCTGCCACCACAGCCCAGTCTCAGGCCCGCATCATCCTGTCAGTGCTGCATCCCATAGAGTGAGGAAGAGACTAAGGCCACTTTCAGACCTCACGCCCCATGCATATTTTGACTGCAGGACGGAATGCGCATGTCAGGATATGCGCAGGGTTTGGCCGGTCTCCAAGCCCCTCCACGCAGCTTTGCCAGTGCAAACATGGCGAGATACAGAGCAGAACTTCCTGTTCTGTATCTCTGCATATGTCTGCTGGCAAAGCCACGCAGGGGAGCTTTCAGACTGGCTGAACTCTGCTCATATCCTGGCATGCGCATTCCCTCCTGCAGCCAAAATATGTACGGGGGGAAGGTCTGAAAGTGGACTACGGTCTTCATCAGTCTTTGAGGAGAACAGAAGGTCCAATATGCCCTCATAAAGTGCTACAGAAATGAGTTGGTGATAAAGGAAATTTCAAAAGCAAGGGCAAAGCAAGGCTATAGCCAGAATGTAAATCAGTGTTGGCAGCAGGCAAAAGATTTGTGTTGTATGGCATCCAGGCTGTACCAGATGCACCTTCATGAGAGACCAGAAGGCCTTGCTCCATGGCTGATGCCATGCCACCAATGCCTGGCAACACTGTCTAGCCTGGCTCCTACCCCTGCCACCATAGTGCAGCCCCTTCTGACTGTGCCACGGCTTCCACGCCCAACGTAACTCCACAACTAGCTTAAGTTGAGAAAGAAAGCATTACCCTGACAATGTATCCCCATCAGATTGAGCACCAGCCTCTCTTCAAAAGAGGTACTGAAAGTTCTAGAACAGAACATATAGGACCAGGATGACCCCTTCATGGAAGAGCAGGAGAAGGTGGCAGCCACAGAGCACAGTAAGTATGCTTTGTTTCTGGGTGATGGATGGGCCCAGTAGAACCCTAAACTCCCAGTGAACAAGCAGTAGGAAAATCCCCAGGACGATGTAGAGAGAGGCACAGGTAACAACACTGCTGGTGGTTAGGGGTGTGCAATTTGTTTTCGTTATTATAACAAAAATGATTTTTTTAAATTTCCTTTTCATTATTGTAATAATGAAAACGACAAATAATAATAAAACAAAAACGAATTTTTGTTTTCAAAATAATGGGAAAACAGTGAAAAAATTATTTCTGGCTATAACTTTTTTTTTCTTATACAATTCTGATGAACCTTGGGGAAATTGTACCTTCAACAGATGGGTACCAAATTTCAAAATGATTGGATAAAGGGAACCAATTTGATAACAACTGAATGTTGTTTTTAAAAAAGCAAGAAGGTGCGAAAACACAAGGCCAGCAAGTTGGATGGCAAAACAAAATTATGTATATACATAAATACACACAAAACTGCTACATAAATATACAGGAAATGAATATAAAATCATTTATTGTACATACAAATAAAAAACCAAACCCACCAAACAACGGTGGCTGTTGTAAACAATCGCTACCACCAAACCAATCATTGTCCATACATATCCAATTCCCACAATAAGGAAAAAAAGATGTACGTGTCAGATTCGATTCTACAAGATCCCAGGTTATATTCTCGTTTCAAACAAGTCTTTGTCAAGAACTTTGGTGCAGATATTATGTGGTCTTCTGCGCACTGATGGTATAAAACATGTACAAACAATGAATATCACATACAACATCAAGTTATGTATAATAAATTATACTCCTCTGATAACATCACATTATAAATTATGAAAAAATCAGTATATACATAAAATAATGCATGGTAACAAAGTTCATTATTATTATTATTATTATTATAAAGATTTATATAGCGCCAGTCATGTGACCTGGTGCTGTACAGAACATAGAACTAGACGCGGTCCCTGCTGGTGGCTTACAATCTAAAAGACAAAGGGGAGGAGACAGGGAGAGGGGACAGTGGGAGAGACAGGGGAGGAGACAAACAAACATTCAAGCGGATGCAAAGTCTCAGGTGCGTATGCTT
>QEPC01005272.1:999471-1021313 GCA_003113815.1 Sphenodon punctatus
GTCTGTTTTCACCCAGAGAGGGGATATGATAGAAGTTTGTAAAATCATGAGTGGTGTGAAACGCGTAAATAAGGAGTGGTTATTTACCCTCTCAAATAGTACTAGAGCTAGGGGACACCCCATGAAACTAGCTGGCAGTAGATTTAAAACAATTAAAATAAAATATTTTTTCACAAAATGCACAATGAACTTGTAGAATTTTTTGCCAGATGATGTGGTACAGCTGGGTTTAAAAAAGAACTGGATAAGTTCTTGGAGGGTAGGTTCATAACAGTTGTTAGCCAAGTAGGTTTGAGGGATGTGACCTCTCACTGTTGGGAGTGAGCAACAGGGAATGGATCGCCCTATTAACCTGTTTGGTACTTTCCCCAAGTGACCAAGATTGGCCACTGTCAGAGATAGGATGCTGGGCTCAATGGACCATTGATGTGACCCTGTATGACACTTTTTATGTTCTTAACTTGGAAACTAGGGTGCTTTCTGACTCAGCTGTTCCAAATTGGAGTAAGTCTCTTCGGAAAAGAAAACGGATACCTTCTGGGATTTCAAAGCATTTCACCTCAACAAGATAACTGCATCTGAAAGTCAGGAATGAATGAGAACTGTTAGGCACTAGAGTCCTGCTGGTCCCCAAACCAATCAGATTGGGCTCTTTCTGAACCCAGGCACGATGCATCTGGGCTCTTCTGAGCCCAGCCCCAGTGTGTCTGAGTGGCCTCACCCCCAAGGAATGCCATGATGTCATGGTGCTCCATAAGGGGTGGAGCTAAAACATTCTTCCACCCCTGTCCAATGTGGTAGGGAACCCAGCCTGGCCTGAACCCAAGGTGTTTGGGCAGAGAGTGCACCCAGTCTGAGTCATGTCAGGCCTCAGGCCTCTTTTTCACATATAGGCACTTGCCCAGGAGCAATGATTTAATACGGTTTCTGGTACAGTCTGTCAAGTTTGGGTCTGCATTTCTTTTTAAAAAATCAAATGATTCCATGGTTTGAAGAAGAGACTTCATTTACTAGAGGGACCAAAGAATATACTAGCTTCACTGTCGTATAATTTAGCCTCAGTCATACCTCAGACAATATTTTTACAAGGACACTTCACAAAAGTATGTCTAGTCTACCCAAATGACAATATTATTTATGCCAAGGATTTCTCCTTAGGGATGGAAGTAGTCCAACTACTGTTTAATAGGCTATATGGACAGGCTAAAAAAACATCATTTGTAGCAGACACAGTTTATGTATATAGTACATAACTAAGGAGCACAGACTGATCATTGGAAACATGGTCTAAAACTGGCACCGGACAAAAAAGCCACAAAAGCAACAAGCTTTTCAGTTTCCCTCCCCAATATTATTTTTGGAAGAGTCCTAAGGTTAGACAGACACATGAATGTGCAACTGAGAAATTCTTTTGAATTTGGTGGCCACCTGAATATTCAAAATAAAAAAGGTATTGTGAGGTGTGCTTGTGGCATTCCAGGGGGGAAAGAGAGCAAGTTATAAGATGGACAGTCATAGGATGGTAGAATGAAAATAAATGGTCAACAGAAATGGGACCAAAGCTGTTTATTTGTAGGAAAGTTTGGTAACAAATGAATTGAAACCAAGTGTGTGTTTATAATCTCAGCAAATCTACAGTAGTTTGTACCAGGCCCAAATATTAGAAGGAGATAGATGAAAATACAGCTGCTATATTTTCTTCCTCTCACAAATTTCTACTTGAAGACAAAACCTGGGCCATAGACTATTTCTAGTCACAGGTAAGCAGCTTTTCAGAAAAATTATAATTGGCTGTATCACCAAATCAGCTATAAGGTATTGTGGTAATATAATGAACTTTTGTGACAGAATTTGTATTTGTCTGTGTTGACATTGAGCTTATGAAAAATATCAATCATCAAGAGGTGCAATCAGTGAAATAACAGTTGAACATGAGGAATAGCTCCTCCCACTTGATCCCCCAAAGTCCCACCCTCTGACCCTCTAAATACCCTTTTATACAGATGCAGAGAAACTAAATGCTAATAATGAGCAAACTGATGCAAGGAATCATTCCTCTTCTTAATTTTGGCTTCTCTTGACCACTGCAGTGGTAACCATGATGCTGCTTCAGGGATCATCAGGATCCCAAATTAAGGAGGACGTTGTCTCCTATGTCTCAAACTGAGGCTAGAGGAAGAAATGGGACACGTCCCTTCCACCCACACCTGTTTTTATATCATGGATGTAATCCCTTAACAAAGCATAGAAGACATTTGTGCAAAATGTCTGTATGACATAAATCACATTGTTCAAAGCAGGAAAAGGAGTCTGTTGCTGCTGCTTTCTACTGTTCATACTGAGGATGCTGGTTTTAGTGCTGTCAGGAAACTCACTGGTCCCTTTTCAGAATCTCCTTGCTCTGAGCCAAGAACAAGCAGCCTGACTTCAGTTCTGAAGTGACTAAGATTCCAATGTCCACACAGTAGCAAAGCACTGCCATATGTTTCAGAAATGTTACAGTTCTCCTGGGTATCCTCTGCAAATCCACTGGCGTCCAAAGGATCCTGAAGTGTGCAGATTTATTTGGATACTGTAAATAGGACTGGGATAAACAGAAGTATGAGATGAGACCCCACAAGCTGAAAAAGAAGCTGGAGAAATAATTCAGCTGGACAAGGATCCCAAACAAAAAACTTGCTATACTAGAGCTTTCTGCAATTTTATTTATTTATTATTTATTTATTTTTATTTTGTATAATTTCGTACCCTGCACCCTCCTGCTATCAGCAGCTCGGGGCAACTCACAATAGAGCATTAAACATAAAATATACTATGAATATAAAAATATAAATATAAAATTCAGCAGTGTAAAATAAGCACAATGATGGAGCTAAAAAGTCCCCCTCCACCCTCCCACCAACCCTCCCACCAATTCCACCCATCTCCCGCACCAAAAGCTGGGCGGAACAGCCAGGTCTTACACTGTTGTAGGAAGGAAGGAAGGAAGGAAGGTCCAGGACCTGTCTCTTATACACATCTAGATGTGTATAAGAGACAGCCATAATACACACAAGGTCGGTTGCTTGGTCCAGGATTAACTCCCGGACCGTTGTTGATTTATTTACAACCAACCTCGTATTTAGCAGCATCAGANTCCTTGCCACTCAAGAAACTTGGGGGACCTTGAGAAGGGTGCTCCCAGCTGTCCACAGGGGCCAATCCAGAACCCAAGGAGTGAGGTGGTTTTACAGGGAGGTAGGGCCCAGGCTGTGTAGGGTTTATAGGTTAAAATCAACACCTTGAATGCAGCCCAGAAGACTATAGGCAACCAGTGCAAAGAACGGAGCACCGGTGTAATGTGCTTATGATGACCCATCCCCGTGAGGAGATGGATCACCATATTCTGCACCAGCTGCAGCCTCCGAGCCGTCACCTAGGGTAGCCCCACTTTGATCACGTTGCAGTTGTCCAGTCTTGAGGTGATGAAGGTATGGATGAATTGAATAAATATCTTTATTTGCCTCAACCCAAGGTTATTGGCAATTATAACCAACAAAACAAAATAATATGCTTATAACCCAATACACTTCATACAAATCACAATATAACACATCAATAATAAAACAAGCTAAAACACAAGCCATATCTGCCTCGTTTGCCGGGTCTTACCCACTATGAGTACTACTTAAGTGGATTCCTTCCCCAGTAGGAAGTCTCGCCTCTCCCTCCAAACCGCTTTACCAAAACCGGCTACCACCCGCGTTAAATCAGTATCCTTATAGTTTAAACATAAATGTAATGAATCAGCGCTTGGAAACTTCACTTGTATTTGACTCAGGATCCTTTGGATCATTGCCCTCCTAATAGTATATTTAGGGCATACAAAGAGAATATGTCGTACCGTATCCGGAACTTGCATTGCACAAGACAGGCATCTTCTCTCAGCCCATGCTATCCCACTGTAACGTCCCTCAAGTACTGCTGAGGGAAACATCCCAAAACGAAGGCAGGTAAATGCTCTCCTCACTGTAAACTCCCCCATGACCTCAGATAGCTCTCCTCCCCCAGCGGGGAGGGTGGAATTCTATAGGCTGGATTCACCCTCTGCGAGTCTAACAAGTCAGCCTCAATCTGTAGCTGCTGGTCGTGCAGTCTTCGTTTAACCATACCCATGGCCTGCCCAACACTCAAGGACAGCAGCCCTGCCACCGAAAGTTCCAACTTCCCCACAACCACCCCCATACTCTCCAACCATGGGCGCAGCAGACCCCCATGCCATGCCCTCTCCAGCAAGGAGGCCCCTCCAACCGGGAGTTAATTTATTTCCAACCAGAAGCGGACAAGCGACTGGACTGCCAGCACCCTTAGTGGCATGGAGCCTGTCTCAAGTCTTAGAAAGACCTGGGGAGTTCCTAACAGAACCCCCAGAATAGCCCTCAAAAATCCATTCTGGATCGGCTCTAAATCCTCTAAAAAATCCAGCCCCCACACCGGGAAGGCATAAAGCATCTGGGATATTACCTTCGCATGGAAAAGTCGAATAGCTGGTGCGATCAACTGACCACCTTTACCAAAATAGAATCCACGTAAGGCATTCCCTGCCTGTCCTGCCTGGATCTTAACCATTCGCCAGTGATCTCGCCAGCTAAGTGAGTTTGAAAAATACACCCCCAGATACTGACATGGATGATAATGGCCAGGTTGGAGTCTGAAATGTATGGTCAACGCCACCGCACCAGATGTAATTGGCAGAATGCGCTCCTCGCCACAGCTGCCACCTGAACATCCAGGCAGAGCTGCAACTTGAGGAGTACCCCCAGACTATGAACCTGAGGGACCAAAGCGGGGTGAACCCCATCAATGATGGGAGTCACCACTCCCTCAGCCCATCTCCCACCCTCATCACTTCCGTCTTGTCAGGGTTCTGCTTCAGATGGCTCTCCCTCATCCAGTCTCCCACACGGTGGTGACTGGTGGGTTTCAAGAGTGGTGGGGCGTAGGGTGGGGCCAAAAGTGGGAGGGGCCAAGACAACGGTAGGCAGAGCCTAGCCAACAGTAGGCAGAACCAGCAATGCACATGCAAACACAGACCAAGCAAAGCAAATCCTCTTAAACCAACAATATTATGTGACATCCTTAGCACAGCACAAAAGCATCAGCGTGGAGTTCCACTTGCCCCCTGGTCCCAAAACTACACAGTTCTGTTGCAATGTAAAAGGCAGCTGATGTAACTAGAGACTTTGCATTCATGCAAAGACTAGCCATTAGTGAACCAACATAGTCTTCCAGGCTTGATTCAAAGTGTTGGTTTTGACCTATAAAGCCTTGCACGGTCTGGACCCTGTCTACTTGCGGGATCGCCTCACTCCCCGGGTCCTAGACCGGCCCCTGTGGTCATCCAGGGGTGCCACACTGGAGGTCCCTTGGGTTTTCCAAGGGACCATGCAGAATAGGGCATTCTCAGTGGCCGCACCTTTGGAACTCTCTCCCGGTGGGGACCCATCTGGCCCCGGACCTCCCAGCTTTTTGAAGGAGTTGTAAAACCTGGCCGTTCTGTGAGGGTGGGTAGGGGCTGGGGGTAGGTGAGGGAGGGGGTTGGTTTTTATTTTTTATTGATGATTTATTATGTTTTATGATAATTTATTGTGTTCATCTTTTATGTTGTTAGCCACCCCGGGTTGCCTGTGGCAAGAGGGGTGGGGTATAACTTTTTAAAATAAATAAATAAATAAGCATGTGGCGTGGTGATCTTCTTGCATCAGAAAAGCCTTGAAACTGGTACTGAAAAGGGGCCATTTAAAAACATTCCAGCAAAGATTAGAAACCCTTCCATCCAAGCCCCCTCCAAAAACACCCCCCAAAACAAACAGAAAGCAGACAATTAGGGTAACAGGATCTCACAAAGGGTGAAAAACAGCAAGGACCAAGAAAATATTTTAAAGAATAGGAGGTGAGGCAGCACAGTCCTTCCAATTGGGGTCACAACATTAGTAATTACCCCTGCCTGTAATACATGCCGGAGGGGGTGGGGAAGAAGAGCACAAAAGAAAGCACAAGTAAACAAACAATGTACAGGAGATCAGGGCAAGGGATTTGTTTTTTTGAAAACTTATCAGGTTTCTGAAAGGATGAGTCCTCCTGATTGCTCTAGTCTTACTCTGATAACCACCTTCTGTTGTTCTTCCCTCCAAACCATGAGGCCAGGGACTCCAAACAAGTTCCCGACCCCTCCACTTTTGTAAAAAAGGGAGGGGGAGCTCTCTCTCTCTTTCTTCCCCCACCCCTTGAGTGAACTTAGGAGCAAGGAGGAGTGATCTCTTTCCCTCCCTCTTCCCACTCTGGTAGGGGAGGGGCCAGGGGGAGAAAGAGGAGCTATGGAGTGTCCAGAGCATTTAGAAAAGGTGCCCTGACACCTCCCCTAGACCTTGCTGATTGGTTGGGTTTCTCCATAGGAACCCAGCCAATGAGCACCTGGGACTTGGAGGACCTCTCAATCCACCAGAAATCATGGCTTTTCTGTGCTGGTGCCCAGTGCATGCTCCCTGAAACCTTGGGGAGGTCCTCTATGTCCCCACCTCCCTCTAGCTCTCTGGCCAGTGAGTGGAAAGCTAGGGGGGAGCATCAGGAGGAAGATGTTTGTCCCCTCCCCCTCCTCCCCTTGCAGAGTGACTCACAAGAACAGGCAGTTCTTTCCCTGCAGACTTTGCTTACATATCAGCTGTTAGCTTCTGACTGCCTGCCAAAGCTATGACTTGTAGCTCTGCAGGTAGGCAGCTGAGAGTTAAAATGTAAACAAAGCCTTCAGACAAATGGGGAAACTCAGCAATGCCACTGGATCAGCTGAGGAGCAGCCCCTGGCTCCTCAACAAGCATGGGAGGGCCCCTGAGATGCTTGGGGGGGGGTATCTTCCCTAATGCCCTGGGGGAGGGGCTGCCACTGCCCCCACAGCCACCAGACATCAAGTAAGCACTGAGATTGCAGG
This sequence comes from Sphenodon punctatus, assembly GCA_003113815.1. Classification (NCBI taxonomy): domain Eukaryota; kingdom Metazoa; phylum Chordata; class Lepidosauria; order Sphenodontia; family Sphenodontidae; genus Sphenodon; species Sphenodon punctatus. The sequence continues at coordinate 1,006,437 of QEPC01005272.1, forward strand.
CCCTGGGTCAGTTGAAAAATTATTTATTTGTTTATACTTTAATTTCTATGCCATCCCCTCCTGCCTCTGGCAGCTCAGGGTGGCTCACAACAAAATAACAATGACAGCATTCTAATAAATATCAAATTACAAAAAATATATAAATAAAGATAAATAAAAACCAATGCAGGAGAGTCCATAAAAGGTATAAAAAACACCCCACCCCACTACCCATCTCCCCCACCAAAAGCCTGGCATAATAGTCAGGTCTTGCAATAGCGCCTGAAGGAGGGGAGATCTGGGGACAAAGGGGTCTTAGCCAACAGGGATTTACACAACTGCAGTGCCACTACCAAAAATGCCCTCTCAAACGTGGCCCCCATCGCACTAGGGGGACCTCCACCAGGGCACCCCCGGCTGACTTCAAGCATAATAATAATAAAAATTATTATTATTATTAATAATTAATAAATAATGAATAATAAGTTTATTAATGGCACTGGCAGTTGCCATGGCCAAGATAACAAGGTCAATATGAACGGATATCAGTCCAGAAACAAAATTAAAAGAATACAAGTAATGCTAAAAACAAAACAAATTCACAAGAAATATAAATATTTATAAAAGGAACAATTCCATTTTAAATCATCATTTACTAATCTCCAAGGCCAACTTGACCAAGCTGTGTACCAGATCTGGAGCTCTATTTGTTACACAGAACTGAAGAAGCTGTTGCGGGGAAGAGTATGGTTTCAGAACCAACCAAGAGGCCAGATACCTCTCCCTCAGATGCACCGTAAGAGGGCATACGAACAATAAATGAAGCAAATCTACATGGCTAGAATTACAGGCACATAATCTATTTTCATATGGTATGCTGGTACATCTCCCAGTAAGGACTTTGGTTGGAAAAAGATCAAAGCGAAGCAAGGTCAAGGCCCCCCACAACTTCCAATTGTCCCAACAGGTTCAAATAGGCATCAAGACCAGAAGTCAGCTTAAACAGTCCATAATACGGAGCAGTCCTAAGGGTCTGTATTGCCCCCATGTCTGCCTGAATAGCCTGGTCTAACCAATTGCCTCCTTATCATCAACTTCCTCCTACATCCTGGGAAAACACTAAGCATATTAGGAGAAAGACCTAAGTTATGGAGATGTCTTAACACTTGACCTCCCCAATGGCAAGGGGAGGCCCATACTTTTGCCTCCTCAAAACAGTAGCGCGGAAGCCTGACTGCAAGAGTATATCCAGGACCCCGGGAGTGAGGCAGTCCCTCAGATAGCCTGACCCCAGACTGCTTAGGGCCATTTAGGAAAATGAGAGATAAAGTTGGGTGTCATCAGCGTACTGATGACACCAAACACCAAGTCCCCTCACAACCTCACCCAAAGGCTGCATGTACATGTTGAACAGGAGAGGGGACAGAATAGAACCTTGCGGCACTCCACACTTGAGGTTCTGGTGAGATGAAGAACAATCCCCCAGCACCATCCACTGAGTCCTCCCACCCAGGAAGGCATGCAACCATTCAAGAACAGTTCTGCCTACCCCGACTTCATCCTACAAGCGGGTCACCAGCATCTCATGATCAATTGTAGATCTGTTGGCTGGATTTAATAACAGGATCAAAAGGGTCAACCGACCCTGATCCAACTCACGATGAAGGTCCTCGATAAAGCCACAAGTGTAGTCTCAGTGCCATAACCTGGACAAAAGCTGAACTGTGAGCCAGAAAAAGCCAGAAAACTGTCACGGTCCAGATGCCCCTGAAGCTGCTAAGCTACCATCCGTTCAATAACCTTCCTTAAAAAGGGAAGGCAAATAGCTGGCAAGGGAGTCAATGTCAAGTGATGGTTTCTTGAGAAGAGGCTGTGCCACCACCTCCTTGAGGCATTCCAAAACTCTGCCCTCCCTAAGGGAGGCATTGACCACCCCCGTCAGCAACAGCCCCAGCGTCTCCCGACTGACGTTAACCAGCCAGGATGGGCATGTGCCCAGTTCACAAAAGGTAGTTCTAACTGCCCCAAGGACATCCCCTGCATCAGCGGGCGACAGTCACTGGAACTGTTAAAACAGGACAAGACGGGATTTCCATTACCTCTGGTTCTCCCACTGTATCAACCACAGTGTCGAAGTCGTGGTGAATGCGAGCCATTTTATCCATGAAAAAGTCAACAAACCTGTTACAACAAGCACTGGAAGATTCCAGATCCAGTGGAGGGAGGCCGGACTAACCAGCCCCCCCACCACCCAGAAAAGCTCAGCTGGATGTGACTTTGCTGCCGCAGGTCATTAAGCGAATGGTTGTCAAGATTGGAGGATAATTCCCCAAAAGCATTCCAGAACCTCTCCAATTCTAGAAGTCTCCAGGGGCGAACCAACCGAAGTGGTTCCACACCCTTCTGGGGGCAGACATATGCCAAGAGACCACCCCTTAGGAGGTAATGATCCATCCATGACAAGGTCACTGCTGACATGTCCCCCACCAACAGATCCCCTGCCTCAAGACCAGTGCAAAATATCAGGTCCTGAGTATGCCCTCCACCATGTGTCAGGCCCATAACTACCTGAGAGAGTCTCATGGTTGTCATGACAGCTATGAACTCATGCTCCGCTACCCCAAGGCTGGTGTCGACATGAATATTGAAGTCCTCGAGGACCACCGTCCTCCAGGACCACAAGACCACCTCCGACACCAACTCTGCTAGAATGTGCAAAGAGGCTGCAATACAGGTAGGTACACGATATACTAACAGCAGCCCCAATCTGTCTCCGCCCAAATCAATTACAAGATGGATGCCCTCATTACCCAACAAGGTTTGCACTGGATACCTCCTTACAGACCAAGTGTCCTTAAAATAATGGCTACACTGCCCGCCCCCTCCTCACACACACACACACACGTTCCTCCAGTTGTGTTTGATGCTGTACAGAGTACCCAACTGGAATAAGGTCAGCCAAAACTGGCCCCAACTCAGTGTCCAGACAGGTCTCCATAATACACACAAGGTCGGTTGCTTGGTCCAGGATTAACTCCCGGACCGTTGTTGATTTATTTACAACCAACCTCGTATTTAGCAGCATCAGACCCAGGCCAGGGGCCCTCTGATCATCAACCACTTTACCACCTGCCCGGGGGGCAGTGAGAGGAGCAAGCATCAAGCACCTGTCCCATCTCGCAGAGGACCATAATTCCCCCGACCCATCACGGCCCCAATGGCTGCCGCCCTCTCCACAGCCAGCCCCCCTCCCCCTCCATGGCTGTCCTGCCCGGCAGGCGAGGGAGACTCCCACTGCCCCAAACCCTCCATACTTCCCCCTCTCACAAGGGGGTAAAGGTCAGAAGTTAATCCACTTTTCTGAAAACGAAGCTCTTGGAGTAAGTCTTTCATGGGGGAAAATGTAGGTTTTCCACTCATTTTAACAAAGTATGTATTCCTGTCTCTCCCTATGCCCCTCTCTTCCTTGTCTCTCCTACATTGTCAGCCCCTTGGGGTAGAGACCTGTCTCTAAGTATGATTGTACAGTGCCAGGTACATTTCTGACATCATCTATCACCATCATAATAGTAGTAGTAGTAGTAGTAATTATTGTTGTTATTGGTATGCAGTGAAGATTATGGCTGCGTTCTCACATGCGGTGGTGGGAGGGAAGACGTGGCAGCGCCAAGGAGCCAGCCAATGGGAAAAGAACCGGTGCGAATGGGGATCTGCCACGGCTTCTCTCTCACATGTCAGGGCGCAAAATCCTGCCCTGACATATGTGAGAGAAGCCGTGGCAGATCCCCGTTTTCACCGGCTCTTTTCCCGTCGGCCGGCTCCTCGGCGCTGCCATGTCTTCCCTCACCTCTCCCGCTGCCGCCACCGCCGCCGCAGGTGAGAATGCAGCCGCAGTCTGCACTCCATATAAATGCTCTGTTTTGTTGATATGAAAAAATAAGCTTTATGGTGTCACTATGAATATATAATTGTGAAGGGCTAGAAATCACATTTTTTCCTTCTGCGTATAGCACATGGCTCGAAGAAGACTTCCTAGGCTGTTTGATAGTGGGTTGTGGGTTTTTTGTAAGTTTTAAAAAAATATTTCAAGGATCTAGCAGATTTTAGTAATTTTTTAATGAAATGTACAAGCCAATCCATTTAATGTTTCTAAAAGGATTGTTGTGAATGACTCTTACAAAGTGCTGTAAAAACAGAATCCAGTAAACAATGAATAAGCACATGAGTTTCAGAAAGTTTTACACACACAAGAGTGATCAAGGTCCTCAATTATTTCAGAGTTAACAGAGAAGCAATTCACTGTGCAAACACATAGGCCCTCACTTTGGGATGCTAATTAACAGGGCAGCTTTTATTAACACATAGCTAAACCTGATAGTTATGCAAAACAGAATAGGCTCTGAGTCCTTGTAGTTATGTTTAGTAGGACAAAGGTCAAAGAGTTGGTGGTCTTGAATCTAGATATCTGCAATTAAAATGCTGTTGCAAAGCACAAATGGTGATTACGAAATACAACAGAGGCAAATATTTACACAATGTTAATAAATGCAGATGAAAATATGAAGACAAAGGGAAAATTGATTATTACATCACAATTCTTTTTGGTGAATTTTGAAAGTCCAGTAACTTCAAAGGTGGATGCTGGAGAAAAAGGGGTTCAGTGAGACTATGGCCCTTTTTAAATGGACCGTGGTGGGTGAGGGGATGGGTGTGTGGCCTTGGTGGGTGGAGGGGGGGTGTGCACCTGTTCCCACAGGCACACACCCATCTCCACCCATGGAGCATTGGAGCCCATTGCTCCGCGCGTGGGCGATGGATGGAGATGGGTGTAGCACGGGAGCACAAATGCACCCCCACCCATCCACCACACGGGTGCCTCCATCCATCTCTGTGCAGCGAAACTACGTGGAGATGGGTGGGGGTGTCTTGTGTGAAAAGGGCCTATGTTTGCAGTACTGAAGGGCAAAAACAATTGGTTAGAAAATCATATACGGTCTTATATGGTGAATAGACCTGAGCCGGAGATCCTAAATCTATTATCAGACGTTGGGACCTTCTGTAGCTACAACCTCCCGCAGATTCAGATTGCTATTGGATGAGGTTTGTGTACCAGACTCTGCTGCACTAAATAGCACTTGCTCACTTGCCTTTATTATCTAAAGCAAGTTTCCAAGCCTGCATTATTGCACCATTGTCTGATTATATGATTTGCTCACTACCGAAGTCTAGCAGAAGTAAATTACAATCCCATATTATTATGTAACTTTTGATATTTTTTCCTAAATCTGTTAAGCAAAATTCAAATGTTTCATTACTGGCTACAAATCCTTGACTAATCAATGGTAGTTACTTAAATGAAGTTTTACTGAAGAAGTGTCTCTTCATGGACTAAAATCCAGGGTGTAGCTATAATCTTAGGTGTAGTAAGTACCTGGGCCTGCAAGTTGGTGGGGAGGGGGACCACACATGTAGAGTGGAGTGCCCCAGCAGGGGACCCATTCCATCTTCTGCACTGGGGCCCATTCCCACCTAGCTATGGCCCTGACTCAAATGTATGAATAAAATAAAGGTTACTTACCGTAACTTAGTCCTTCAAGATGACTCTATGCATTCTTACTTATGGGGTCACATGATGCCCTAAACAATCTGAACAGCCTAGGACTCTGATAGCAGTCCTCTGTGTGCTTACATAGTGTCCTAGAAGCTTCGGAGCTCCTACCTCTCCTCTCCCCAGCTCTCTGCCTGGCCTCCCCATCTGGGGGGAATAGACAGTTTGGATGGGACCAGGAGCGGGGGTTTGGGGGTCAGGCAGGGGTTTACTCACTGTCCGGGGGGGGTGTCCCGATCCCCCGGCTGTGCTCCACTGTGCTCTGTGCTGCGCCTCTTCCTGGCTTTGCAGTTTAAAAGGAGAAGAAAAAAACCCCTTGAGCAGGCTCAGAATAGCTGCTCTGCCCTGGTTGCCCTTTTCAAAGATGGCGCACACAGGACCAAGCAGCTCTTCTGTGCATGCTCAACCCTTTCCAAGATGGTGCCTGTAGGGCTGAGTGGAGGTGCCCAGGAGGCTTGTCTTTGCCCCCTACTCACCTCCGGTCCTGGTGCCAGCCCCCCCACCTGCAACCCTGGCCCCCACCTGGCCCCCTTGAATTCTTGCTGGCTTCTGATGAGAAAGGGGGGCAGGTTTCTCATCTCATCTCGTCTCAAAGTGAGATGATAAAATCCCACCTTCTCGTTGGGAACAAGTGAGAATTACGAGCCCTAAATCCTCACTCCTGACCCCACCCGAACTTTCTCCCCCCCCCAAGGCAAGGAGGCCAGACAGGGGCCGGAGGTGCCCAGGGGGCTTGTCTTTGCTCCCTGGTTGCCTCTGGCCCCCATGCCAGCCTCCCCATATGCAACTCTGGCCCTTCAAGTAATTCATGAGAACTCAAGGGGGGGTGAGAACACCCGAGTACTCGGCCCCCCTCTCTCAATTTGCGAGAATTATTCACAAGAATTCCCCCCCCCCCCCGCACTTCAGCCCTACGCTCCATATAGTCACTGTACCATGATGTTCTTGGTGCTAGTGAACATCAGTACCTTGAGGGACTCTAATCTTGGTGGTAGCAGTGCCGTGTCGAGCAGCGAGCCAGAGAGTAGTTACACAACCGATTCCATGTGGTTCAAGGATACACAGTGTCATGTGGGGCTGGGCACTGCTGAACCACAGTGCCAGAGGGTGCTGTGTGCTGAAGGGCTCTGACACCCTCCTGAGCTTGGCTGTATGATTGAGGCTGCTCCACAAAGATTTTGAAGGAGACGTGGGACTTGTCCTGGGCTCCACTGGGCTATAATGGTGCACTCGCACAGGACTAAGGTGCTGTGATCTTTTCTGGAGCCTGGTCCTGTGGCTCCGAGTCTGAATTCTGAGACGAGATGGAAGTATCCCGATGCTGTTGGATTCAATTTCGGCTTCTTGGATGTGTCTTGGAGCAGGGCTCAGATTGCTCTCCGTCCAAGATGGAAATAACTATGGGGGTGTGACCATGCAAATCATCCCCTGGAGGCAAGAACTGGGTTTGCATGTCTGGTAGTAATTGAGGCCTTAGAGAGGACTGTGTAGCCATTTGTGCCCTGGCTTGGAGTGGTCCAGTCACCTCTGGTCACTCAAGCTCGCAGCTTTGTGGTGCTCCTGGATCCCCATGTTGCACCTGAAACATCAGATTTTGATAGTGACCCAATAATGCTTTTCACCTGCTCCATCTAGTGAAGAGGCTGTGATCTTTTCTATCTGATTCAGATTTGGCCACCATCATCCATGCTTTTGTAACCTCGAGGCTAGATTACTGCAATGCGCTCTATGTGGGGCTGCCGTTGAAGACTGTTTGGAGACTGCAGCTGGTGCAGAATGCAGAGGCCCATCTTCTGACAGGGGTGGGTCTGCAGAAGCACATTACACCAGTGCTCTGAAATCTGCACTGGCTGTCAATAGTGTTCTGGGCACAATTCAGGGTGCTGTTTTTCACCTATAAAACCCTTAAGGGCAAATCACAGTCAGGGCATAAAACCTCATCATCAGCACCAATTCTGGCATTGAAATCACCTGCTATAATCAATAAGGCAGATGAGTATCTAACTAGCAATCCTGCCACAAAACTTTCTAGTTTGGCCCAAACCAAGGTGTCAAATGATCTTGCATGTAGTGAGGGAACATAAACTGAGACATCCCTTGTATCCCTCTGGAGGCACACAATCACAAGCCCAACACCTATAAAGCCCTTAATGAATTGGGCTTTGCATTTCTGAAAGACTGCCTTCTCCCCTGTGTTCAGCTGCACCCCCTTAGGTCTGCCAGGGGTGCCCTTTTGCAAGTTCCACCAATGCACCAGGTTCAAACAACACATGCATGCGGTGAGGACTTCTCATGGCTGCCGCAAAGCTTTGGAACTCCCTTCCCTGGAGGTTTGCCAAAACCCAAGCATCTTCAGAAGGCAATTTAAGTCCTATCTATTTGGCCTGGCTTTTGGCAGGCAAGGATAAGGTTTGAGGGTGGATGCGGGGTTTAATTAATATTTTATATGGTTTATTTTTATTGGGGTTTTTGGTTTTTTTTGCTTGTAAACCATTGTGAGCCTGCAGGAAAGGGCAGGATATAAATTCAAATAAATAAATAAATAAATAATCAGTGGTTTATTTTACAAGCACAGTAAGAACAGGACTGGGAGTGTCATGATAAGGAAGATAATGTCCTGTAACTAGTCTATATTAGACAGAGAGAACGGAGCTTTAACATACTGATTGAAGACCTATTATATACAATGAAGTTTAGTGGATAAATAATTTACACTGAAGCCTCATTCAGCATTCTTAGACTGTCTTAGGCATTTAGAAATGCCCCAGACTAGCATTAGTCCCCCACAGGTACCATTACCCCTCCCCTTGTGGTTAAGGGAGAGGGGGTGGGGTTAGGGATCCCCTCCCTAACACTTCCAGCCTGGCAGGGAAAACCTTTGAAAGTGGCATGCTGCTTAGCTGCCGCCACACCACCTTTACAGAGAGCCCCAGGAAAGCTGGCTTGCATAGAAGCTGTCTGCAGATAACCTATACCCTGAAGTACTGCTAATGGGTCTGAGTAGTTATTGATTTCTTGAAGGAACTTAATTATATTATTCTGAATAGGGGAAATGATTGTGTCTTTCATTCTAACATTTCATCTTCTGAGATCTTATCCAAACATGTGTAAGAGGGTGGGAGGTGGTTGTTGTGTTGGCCCCAGATGTAGAAGAAGACAACTGTCAACTGAACAGGAAGCAGAGCATTACTCCATAGCTGTTTGTTCATCCACTTTAATACTGAATGGAATAACTAGGGAGTAACCCCTACATCCCACGGTAGAGCATGTATCGGATGTTAAAGTGATTGTACTCTTGCTGTTCATGATAAATTATTACAGTCATGGATGCACTAAATTTTTGATAAATATGGACTAAAATGTTAAAAGTAATTATTCCATTAAGAACATGAGTAATGTAATACTGTGTCGGATTAATGGTCCATCGAGCCCAGCACCTGTCTATGGTAGTGGCCAATCTCAGTTGCTTGGAAGAAGTACCCAACAGGGCAAAATAGGGTAATCTATTTCCTTTTGTTCACTCCAGCTCCTGACAGTAAGAGGTTCCATTCCCCGAACATATTCAGCTAATAGCTGCTAATGGATCTATTCTCCAGAAACTGTCCAACCCTTTCTTAAATCCAGCTATACTACTGGCCTTGATCACATCCTCTGGCAACAAATTCCACAACTTAATTGTGTGTTGAGTGAAAAAATATTTTTATTTGTTTTAAATTTGCTATATGTTAGTTTCATTGAGTGTTCCCTAGTTCTAGTAGTATTTGAGAGGGTAAATAACCATTCCCTGTTTAGTCACTCATGATTTTATAAGCTTCTGTCATAACCCTTCACAGACGTTGCTTCTCCAAACTGAAGAGCCCAAACCTATCCAGCCTCTCTTAATAGAGGAGCCATTCCATACCCTTTATCGTTTTGTTGCCCTTCTGTATACCTTTTCTATTTCAGAGACAGAGCATGGTTGCCATGTTGGTCTCAAGTGACAGAAAGACAAAGTGTTTTGAATTATATCTTTTATTAGACCAACTGTTGTTGTTGGAAATAAGCAGGCTTTCGGGTCACACAAGCTGTCTGTCATGGCAGGGGGCGAGGCACCAGCCACAGCACAGAGGCGTAGCCAGGTGGTTGCACTTCACTTCTCACCCCTCCTCCGCAGCTGTGTCCAGCTGGAGATGTGTGTTCCTGCTGCTGGAGCTGTCCCAGTCAGGGGTTGTCCTCCCCATCCCCGGGCGGGATGATGGCAGCGCCTTCACTTGTGTTAAAGCCCTTTGTGTCATCTGCAGATTTGATCATCTCATTCTTTACTTCCTTTTCCAGATTACAAGAATTAGCTTAGAAATAAAGTTCTCAATCAAATTTATTAAAAGAGCATTTGGATCTATAGAATAACAAATGCTGGGCAGACAATTATTGTGGCCCAGCATATGGGAAATCTAAAGTTTAAGGAGAAAACATTAGTTGACAGGAATTGATTCCCTTGTGGTGGTTGCTTACAGAGTCTCCATTCCTGTTTTCAGTCAAACATAGCTTTCCATCAGGAGGAGGCATATGAGTTTTTTAAGGATATTTGGGATGGCCTGTTATAACAGATGGTATGATTTGTGTGATGCTACAAGTTTATGATTATCAGAAAACTGTATCATGTTTGTTATAAATGTTTAACTTCATCTTCCCTAAAGGATCAGTATGTGTAACGTAAAAATAGTATTAGATATAAATAAAACATATAAAAATCCCCTACAAAGCCCAACAGCTCACAACCCCTATTCCTGACTGCCAAATTCCTGGCCAAATAAAAAAGTCTTGCTTCACCTTCAGAAAATTGGGCTCTGAATTTATGGAGTTTCATAACTGTGGGGGCAGCCACTGAGAATGTCCCCTGTCTGTATGGGCTTGACGCACGAAGGGAACTTGCAAGAGGGTGCTCTCAGCTGAGCTGAGGATTGCAGTGGAATGGAGCCGATGGGAGGAGCCAGCCTTCTACATAAGTGAGGTGCAGGCCATTTAGCGCTTTGTAGGTCCAAACCAGCACCTAAAATTGTGTGTCCGGACTCAGAGAGCTACTGGAAGCTATTGCAGACTCTGGAGCCCTGGTGCAATGTTAGAGATTGGGTAATAACTGGTTGAGAGTCAGTGTCAAGTGATGGTTTCTTGACAGCTGAACAATTACAGTTTTGAGGCCATCCAGCAACCGACCCTGAAAGGAAGCATTGACAAGTCTCTTGGCTGGCTTTTCCAGGAAAGACAGGTACAGATTCAATTCACAATTGGTTGCCAGCATCCCGCTCTCTGTCTACATTGCATTCCTCCAAGCCCACCCTGCGCATTGGAGGGTGACACCAATTGAAGCTGATCCAAATAAAAAAGTCAAGGGGTGATAACATATGCACAACTGCCGCCATGGGGGGCTGCACATCAAGGAGTGGGAGGCCACCCCCTCAACCACCAGCCCGGCTAGGTCAGGGGATGGAAACTAACATTCTCTTGGCCTAACCTGGCCAGAGAGAAGGAGTGTGACATGCGGCCAGAGAGAAGGAGTGTGACTCCACCCCTGCATTGTAGCCAGCGCCCCGCCCCCCGCCATGATGGGCAGCCAGGGCGGCCGATAGCAGGCAGCCATGGTTGGCTGCCATGGTGACCCCCCCACGCTGGGCTAGCAGGCATAAAAACAAACGTGCCCACCTGGTTTGCCCTGTTTTGGCCTGCCTGGGTGGCTCATGGGGTCAGACCATGGGCCCAGTTAGTTCTGGGCCCACGTTTCTGGACCAGTCACCAACCCTGCTGAGGTTTGAATCAGGCCCACATCTGGCAGGCCCAGAACAGACACATGAGATTTGTCCCTGGCCCTTTGGGGCCAGAGCGGGTAAACTAGGCCAATGATGTTTGTGTTAACACCAAAGGTTGATGATTCTCACCAATCCTGAACTTTGACTGCGGTCAAAATAGCAGTCCACAAATGATACTGAACATAAGCAACTTTATCTGCAACAAAGATGGCGAACTCATCCCAGCAGGCAATAGATGATTCTGACTCCTGACAGAGACAACCTGGATTCACGAGGTCATTTACCACCCAGAACAGCTCGCTTAAGGGGACTTTGCAGAGTCGATGTCAGTGGAAATAGAAAGTTTTCTTTGCCACCACCTCAGCAAATCATTGTAATTTCTGTATGCTTTTATGTAAACCATTTGTGTTTGGTGTCATTTAGTCAGAATGATAATAGTTATTAATGTAACTCTGTGTTAGTCACAGGAACAGTTTTGAAGCTAGACAGAATCTACACTATAGGGTAATCCACAGTGAGGACCATCCTGTGTAACAAAAAGAGCTAAATATAGCCAAATGGAGAGAAAGTCAGAAGAATCAGTGACCAAGTCAAAAGATCAGTGGTCTTGTGAGGTTTTCAAAAGGTTGTTGGATGTTTAACACTTATAGCCAATGGAAGCTTCACTCCCCACTCAGGAAGAAATTGAAGAAACTCCGATTCCCAGGAAGGAGGCAGTTGGACAAATCAACTAAATTGGATTAGCACTGAAACTGATCAAAGGATTTTGGAGCTTTAAAAATCCCAGAACCAAAATTAATTTGGTGCTTCTAATACCATCTGTCATGAGAAGGCTCTGACCTTGCAGATCTGTGAAAGAACTTTGTTAAAAACGACTTGAGGGTGATCCTTTGATTGAGGAGCCAGTTGAGTGGGTTTAGCCTGGATTGTTTTTGTCCTTTTATTTTCAACAGCACCTGTGTAGAACTCTGAACCTTTTTCCATTTATTGCTTTAACTTGAACTTAATTTTGTTATCTTAAAAGCTTTCTTTTATCTTAAGGCTGTTGTGTGTGAGCTTCTGCTGAAACTGACAATGGAATTCTGAAGTGGCTCTCTGTTTCTGTAGAGAGGAGAGCCTATCCAAACAAATTTCATATGATCTGGGAACACCCTAAATTTTCCAGATGGCCAAGGGTTTTCACTTGTGAGTCTGACTTGGCGTGTTTGGCCCACCAACCTGGCAAAGGTAAGTTGGAGAACTCCCAAGTGTAAGAGAACTAGGGGCTGATCCAACCTTTCCACGTGCATGCACCACCTTGGATCAGCCCCTTAGCCTGTAAAGACTGCAGTTGGGGAAACTGAGTCATGGCTGTGTTTGGAGTTGCAGTGTGGTTTTAGTTAAAGAATAACCCAGTCCAGTCCACACTTGTCAACAGAGACATTTCACAACACTCTTTTAAATTGAAAAGTAGAAATTGAAAGCAGCAAATACCAAAATAGACCCCAAGAAATGCAGACTTGGGTAAAGGGCTTATGGAAAGGAATGTGTTACTGAAATTGTCTGGAAATCAAACCATTTTTCTTTTCTAATACAATCTCAAAATGCAAATTATTAGTCATCATTTGGCCAGGGCTCCAGGGTATGCTCTGCATGAGCAAGTTAATGCTTTGAGTAGAGATATGATGGTGGAAAAGGTAGAGGCTGGATGGTGCTTGACCTACCCGTCTCCCCTGTTTACTCCATTACAGTGTGTATAGAGGAGATTTACTTACAATTAAAACACAAAACCACGTGGAAAGAACTCTGCAGCTGACAGTGGAATATTTAAATTACAAACAAGCCAAACAGAGTATCTGAGTGATCCTCTGATTAATTCTGACTCTTTAAACAACCAGGAAGCAGAGGCAAAGGAAACACACACACTGAATTACTGCAGTAGTCCATGCAGAGATTTTACCATTGTTCCACTAGAATAATTGTCACCACAGTTATTAGCCATTCAAGGAAAATGATTTGTGGAAAGTTTGTGTATGTGCCACTGTCTAAATAATACATGTACATTTGTGAAACTAAACCTCAAGCTGCACAAGTGCGGAAAGTTTGTATTGTATGTCAGAAAATACAGTTTACAGGAAAGAGGGGAATAGTTTATTAAAATAATTTTAAATTTCCAAGAAGGCAGCATTAGAAAATACAATCTGAAGGGATCTGAAATAAAAATAGCAGCGATAACTTCAACTTGAATATGAAAGAACAAGAATGGAAGAAAGATAGTCTAGAAGGACTTTCAGCACACAAGAAGCAAACAGAAAAGAAAAATACAGCAGGATCAAAGCAGAAAATGTGTGATAGATTGATGATATGCTGAGGGCCTGAATGACTTCCTCACATCAGTACACACACAAAGAAAGGAGATAACAGCTAAGAGACTGAGGCATGTTTTCCTAGCCTTGGGGGAGTAAATTGTTGAAAGGATTTACCTTCATCCCACAGCAGATAAGAAGGTAATTAGAGCTACTGAAAACTAACTAAACACTAGGCCCAGATGACTTAAATCCCCAAATTATGAGAGTGGGAGAAAGAAAAATAAGAAACTTACTTCAGAGGTTTATGACCGCTTATTCAGGCAAGTATAGTGCTAGGGGACTGGAGAGAGAAGCGGTATAATTATCATTATTGTAGGCTATGCAGGGATGCCCATTTTTGTTAGGGATGGGTGAACAGATTGCGGTTTGGGTTCGGTCCGGTTTGGCTCGCCCGTTCAGTTCAGCCGTTCGGTTCGTTCGCCGCGTTCGGGTTCGGCCGTTCGGTTCGGTCGTGTTCGGTTCAGGCGTTCAGAGAAAGGCTCTCTGTGTGAGGAATGATGGCCCCAGACCCATGACGGTGGGTCCTGGGGCTAGAGTGGCAGCTTCTAGGTATTGGCCACAACCCTCCCTGCCAGTAACTTGGCCCCAGAACCCTGGCAGTGGATCCTGGGGCTGGAGTGGCTGTTCCTTGATGCTTTGGAAAATCGGCTCTCTGTGCGAGGAATGATGGCCCCAGTCCCATGACAGTGGGTCCTGGGGCTAAGGTGGCAGCTTCTAGGTATTGGCCACAGCCCTCCCTGCCTGTAACTTGGCCCCAGAACCCTGATGGTGGGTCCTGGGGCTGGAGTGGCTGTGTCTTGATGCTTTGGAAAATTGCCTCTCTGTGCGAGGAATGATGGCCCCGGACCCATGATGCTGGGTCCTGGGCTAGAGTGGCAGCTTCTAGTTATTGACAACAGCCCTTCCTGCCTGTAACATGGCCCCAGAACCCTGGCAGCGGGTCCTGGGGCTGGAGTGGTTGTTCCTTGATGCTCTGGAAAATCGACTCTCTGTGCGAGGAATGATGGCCCCAGATCCATGATGGTGGGTTCTGGGACTAGCGTGGCAGCTTCTAGGTACATATTGGCCACAGCCCTCCCTGCGTGTAACTTGGCCCCAGAACCCTGGTGGTGGGTCCTGGGGCTGGAGTGGTTGTTTCTTGGTGCATTGGAATGACATC